>CATIWR010344602.1:0-28471 GCA_949677035.1 Omphalea diandra
ATTTTTGACTTCCAACAGTCTTCTGGGACACTTGTCAAGCTATGGTTGTGAACTTGCTTCCCTCTTGAATTTCTTTGAAATTCGCGGTCGTGATTCAAATGAGACTTTCACCGCAAATTCATCTGTGTCAATCTAACTTCTTTCTTTCCAAGCATTGCGGCTGAGAATGGCTCTGCAATTTCGCCTGCTTGATTTTTAGCATGTCATAACATGAGTCACGGTCGCAAATCCTAGATTGCGGTCGCAATTTACATGTCACTTTGGAGATCATCAACTTCTTCAATTCTTCTTGAGAGATTGATTCAATTATGCAAGAACAACACTTATTTGAAATATTAGTGATGATCAATCTACTTTGTCAAGATCAAAAGGTTCTAACCCTAGAATTGATTATCCTAGTTCAACACATATTGTGACTAGGCTCTCTCCAGGTTCCACTTTTGAGGTCCATTCTCCTTCACATTTTTTTTTCACTCTTCTCCATATCTTTTTTTTTTCTTATTTTATTCTTAACCGCTAGTATTTAGGGAAGACTTTAATCTATGTAGGGATTATCATGGATTTTCACAACATGCTTCCTTTCACCCTCTAATCTTACTCCTTTTAGCTCATACTCTAATAAAGAACTTGCTAGGCAACCTACCCTAGGAACTTTTTATATAAATTATTAAGTTTACCCAAGAAAGCTAGAAAATAAGTTACAGAAGATTGGATTAGAACCTTAAGGAAATTAAGTCCTTAAAACCCTAACCTGGAAGATGCCACAAAGATTGATCACTCCTTTGATAAGTCTAGATTTTGTATTCTACCAAAAACATAAAAAAGTAAAGCAAAGCTTGCCAAAACTCAATAGTTTCACTAATCATAAATTTATATTTACAATGTTTTGGATGCCTTTTATATGCAAAGGTAAGAAATGAATATATGTAACAAGCTAAAAGAAACCATACGATAAATAGTAAACCTTGCTACCTTATCTAATTATAAGAAAAGGAAAAATTCATTGATCAAGGAGAATGTAAAAATCGCTGAATTAGAGTGTGTGGTCATGTTAGGATCTATATGGTCATGTAGATATATGATTCCATTTAGACGGTTTTTGCAATTCCCTTTTCCATGGCTGTGTAGACTTTTACATGGCCATGGTGATTTCTTATATGGTCGTGTATTTCTAGTCATGCAAGTCCAAAATTCTCTGTTTCCTTGCTTAAGTATGTTGTTATCCATATAGCTGAGTATATAGGTGTGTTGGTGGCCATGTAGACGTGTACACAGTTGTGCTTATGGCTATGTATTTTGCACTTTAGCACCAATTTGTTCACATAAGCATGCACCTAGCATGGAACCATCCATATGCCTTATTCACCATGTTTGTCATAAAGATAAGTAATTATTATTGGCAAGGCTTTGATATCTATAAGGATGACCTCTTTCTCTTGTATCTCCTTGATCAAGCCTTGCAAAGCTTCTTTCACCATTTTGGTCCTTGATATTATCATTAGATCTCCAATCCTTTATAATGGATATTGGGAATATTTATTGGTACCTTGATCTCTATCATTCCTTAAAGATTTAAAATTGCTCCTATATTGATTCATATCACACTCTTTTTCCTCTTACATTTTTATCCCCTAGGTTACTTTTTATGTCTTGCTTTTTCACTCTATTCCTTCCTACCTCAAATATTCCAGTGGTTTCTTTTCTTTTCACATTTTCATTTCCCTCAAATTCTCTATGATTCATTGCATAGTATTTAACTCATAATGAATAAGGCATAAAACTTTTAAGAGATAATTCTAGAAATTAGGTTATGAGATGGTTGTCTTGTGTCCCTCCCTTTTTCTTTAAACACCTCGTACCTATTATGATGTTCATATCTTCTTTTTATTTCTTTCTTTTTCTTTTTCTTCTTTTTTTTCTTTCTCTTTCTCTCTCTCTCTTCCTCCCTCTATTTCTCTCTTTCTCTCTCACTCGTACCAAGCATTTTATTATGTCACTAAACATATCAACAACCACATTTAGACGAAATAAATAAGTACATGAAATTAAAAGCATCAACATTCATTAAATAACCAAACTATATAGAAGTTCATAATAAAATGAAACCCTAAATCACGCCTTCTACCAAGTTATCGCAATTCCTTTTTGGGTTTAACAACTTTTCCCCCTTAAAATGATCCTAGATAGTGTTCTTTAAGTACTAATACTAATTAGTGTAATGTCCAATTACCTAGTGAGGGAAACACCTTGAAGGTAAGGAATACTTATAAGGCTTGTGTTCTGAATACAATATAAGCCCTTTATAATTTGGCTTTCTCCATACATGAGTTAGAGGTTGCCCAAGCCATGAGTACTCCTTAGATTTCATTCCCTATTATATGTTGATTAGACCTTTAACACTAAATTCTTCTTCCTTTCATATAATTAATTAGGTTTCAAAAATTAGTGCCATTTTCCAATACTTCATTAACTATTGTGGTCATTCCTTCATCCTTCAATTGTTTTATCCCATAATGTGAAGGTACTAGTAATACTTCATCCTCAAAATCCTTAAAAGTCTTAGTTAAAAGTTGGTTTGGTGAAATAAACTATTGTTTATGCTATTAGTTTAGGTGGTTATCAAGTGCTATGAGATTAAGTATCATCCATAAATCAATCAGGCCTTAGATTTCATGATGAAGCCTTTGACACTCATTTGTGTGATGATTAGCACGTTGATGGAAAGTATAAAAGATGTTGGCATTGTAATTCCTAGGTAAGGGATTTAGTGAAAGCCTAACAGCTAGAGGACACAAAATCCCTTTCTCTTAGAATATTTCAAAGGCTTCAAATAGCGATATCCCAATCTTAGAAAATTTCTAGGAGATTTTGCTAGTTGTTTCTTTTTTTTTTTTTTTTTTTTAACATTAGGCCTATAATTGCTTATGGTGTAGATATTACTTAAAATTTTCTCCTCCCTTCTTGGTGCTAATGAAATACTTAGTTATAAAATTTCCATAAGCTTGTTCTTATTAGGTTTGGCATAAGAGGTTGCCCCTTGATAGGCTAATAGAAGTGATCTTTTCAATTTAGGCTTGGAAAAGCTTTAGTTAAGAATTGGTCTAGAAAAGAGTCAAGATCTATTTGGAGCTTGGTGCTAGGTTGATCAATTAGGAACACAATGTATGATAGGTTTCTATAATAAATGAGATATTGAATTTCATGCTTCAAACACTTACATGTGTTAGCATCGTGATCGTGGACTTGAAGAAAACTACAAAAGGTACCTAGCATAAAGCCCCTAGGCAATATATTTTCAAAAGTTTAAGATCAAGTGCCTTGGCCCTCTCTTTTCTAGTTCCTTAAATATCTCAAACAATGATTAGTTCATGCTAGTGAAAGGCCTAGCACTTCCCAACTTGCCCATAAGCTTATCTTCCTTAACTTTGTAGACATATGGCTTTATCCCTTATTAATAGGCTACTATGATACTAAACCATCCATCAAGATCTATCTGATCAACCTTCTTAGATTTTTGAACATATACTTATGTACTACTAGTTTGACCTTTGCTTTATCATGCCTTAATCTTGTCCTCAAATTCTTAGAGTTTCAATTCTCCCATCTTGACTAAGTTCTATGGTGTTTGTAAGCTGTCTTGCTTCCTTTATGAGTTTTAAGAATTCATGGAAATAATTCAAATGACAATACTATAATGTCGAACAAATTAATGCATACATGAATGCTAATGACATATAAACAAATAGTAAACACATTTCCTTTCAACGTTTTTTCTGCCACATGTGTAGGCATAAAGTCAATTCCTAGAATAGGTGGTTAATTCAAATACCAATATGGGATATTAAATTTGGAGTTCCCTTAAACCAACCAAAATTGATGGTGAGCCTAAAATTGATGGAACATGGTTGTGAAAGCTCAAAGCTTTGATCGAGGTTGCACTCGAACAAGTGAAATCTTGCTTTTGAATCCATCCTTCTTGTTGGCCCTTGTGCACTAATAAATGGGGGTTGAATTGGTGGAAATTTTAAATTTTTGGAGGGAAGGTTAATGATGCAAGCTCAGAAGGAGTAAAAGAATATAACACATAAGAATTTATAATGGTTTAAGGGTTAACAAATCCTACATCCATTCCCCAATTCTTCTAATTGGGTGTTTCATTAATTCTAAATGGTGTTTTTACAAGCACACCCCAAGCTTTATAATTTGTGTTTTTCAAAGGCTCACACACAACCTTACAAGTGTGCCTCAAGGCTAACACTCAACCATAGATAAGAGTTTTCTATTGGCTCACTCTTAAACCCAATCCTTAAAGGTGTTTAAAGGCTCATGCCAAACCTATTACAAGTCTAATTATAAAGAGTACATAAGAGAGAGAGAGAGAGAGAGTTGAGAAATTAATTTGCAATTGTTTTGCCTTAGTAAATGCTATTATCATGTATTTATATCCATTTGGTGGATTATTTATAAGTTTCAATCACCAAAGAGATGTTACAAATAAAACTATCTTTATATCTCAAAAGTTGGTGGTAAAATCTAGCATTTAATGCTTGATAGACAAAAGTCACAATTGAGAACATCCATTTGCAATCGTGATCCTTGTGTTACCTAAATTTTGCTAATTCATGATGGCAAATTTCAATTATGCCTAACAATTAGTTCCACATGTCATTTCTTCGTTGCTTCTTTCAAAAATATAGTTATTGGGTCCCTCAAGTGTTAATAAAAGTTACGTTCATGATTTCATACCTTTTGGATACAATTCTCATTATGAAATGGCCTGAGAGATTAAAGTGTTGCCTTTAGTTAATTCCCAGTCTCTACCGTATTTTTGCTGCTTTGGAATTTGATATTCCTATGGGTTTTTGAACATGTGGCATCATTTGGTTAAGTGTTTGATCTCTCCAAATGCATTCAAAGGTCACGATCGCGACTTGCACCATTACTTCTACTGTGAATTGGCTTGTCATTTTTTATTCAAGCAGTAGTGACCTAGAGATTATGGCTACAATTTAAAGTCAGTTTCCATTCTTTGAATCATTTGTTTCCATTCAACTTCCAATGAGTTCTTATTTTAGTTTATGTAAGTTTAACACTTGAAATGAATGTTAGAACCTTTCAATCTATGTTGTCAAGATCAAAATAGAGTTTTGACTTAGGTTTTACCAACCTAGACCAATAATCTCCCCCATTTGGATTTTACAGCTTAACTTGAATATACAAAGGATAACGAGTTAATTAAGTGCATTCTCAAGTGTTTTACACATTGGAACTTTATTGAGAGTTTAAAGCCTATTGATAAATTAAAGTGATGGAAATATCTAAGGTAATGAAATCAAATATGCTCCCCCTCAATTTATGTTCCCCCTTAACAAGTTAATGTTCCCAACTCTTAATTATTATCCTTTTGTATGTAGAATCATGTTTCTCTCCCCCTTTGTTAAGATCAAGAAGAGAGAAAATTAAAAGGGAAAACAGAGGGAAGATCATAAGTAATCAGGTCTAATGAATAACCATACTCACAATTACAACCATAAATGCAATCAATTGAGAATTAGTGTAAAACAAAAATAATGCTTTTATTAAGGATGGCACATAGAATGATTGTAAGAACACATTTAAACATTCAAAGATGTTTGATCACACAACACTATTAGGCCATAAACATTGAAAAAAAAAAAAGAAGAAAAGACATTAAAGATGAAAAGTATAAGGAAAAGACAAATAAAGTTTTTTAAAAATTTGGTGAAGAATCGCTATCTTAATCACTTGGTCATCATCCCCTTGAGCTTAAGCGTCCTCTTCTTTTTGGGCTTCCTCCTCACTTGTGGTATCATCCATATCTTCAAAATCCGAGAGGTGGGAAAGAGTGGCACCAACTTTCTCTTGCAGGTCCACAAGGTCACTATGAAGATGGTAGAGGAGTTGAAATCTCTTTTTTATAATCCTTATAACCTTATCCAACTTTTTATTTATAGCGGATAGAGAGGTAGAAGTAGATTTTTATTTGTGTTTTGCCTTGGATTGAGAAGAAGCTTGAGATGGTGAAACTTTATCTTCGATGCCTTATTCAATCACTTGCCTTTTACTTTTGGAGGCTTGAGAGGTCTTCTACTTCTTTACTCTATAGAAACTTAGGGAATCTTCATAAGTATCAAGGTTGATGGCCTTTACATTGATAACATAGGGCAAATCAATACAATTTTGGTTGGGAAGACACTTTTTAGTAAGAAAACTTTCCTTCTCATCATCTAAGGCCCTCATAAACCTATATATAACATAGAGATAAGTGGGAATGAGGAATTGGCTCTTAGGCTTATTGCTCATATGGATCAATTGGTCCATAATGTCTCTCCCAGTTTGAAGTGGTTTATTTTTAGTAAGACAATAAAGAAAGGTTAGGTCCTTTTAAGAAACCTTTTAATTTCTATCACTACCTAGCATTAATGGAAAAATTGATGGTCCTATGAAAAAGCCAATTGGTTAGATATTTGATTTTTTTGGCTAATGAGCTTTTTGTATCATGTTTAGTTTTTATAGAAATTTCAGACCAAAATTCAAAGTAGATGAGGTATAAGGATGAGATATTAAAAGGAACAACCTCCCCCATTTGAGAATTAAAAAAAGAGAAAAGTTGCTTATAGGTGATGAAGTATTGATCCACAAAAGCCCTAAAGAGAAGACCACACATACCTATTATTGAGTCCACTCTTGGACTAAGGATCACGATGCACATAAACTCATAAACGATCTTCTTATATCCTAGTTTATTTATAAAGATGAATTAATTCCATCTTAGATTGGATAGGAATGCCTTGACCTCTCATTCAATCTCAAGGGACTCAAGAAGAAAAGCAGAGGGATTTTGTTTAATTGGATGATTTTCTTGGCATTAGATTTGTTTCTCTCATTTTCTTCTTTCATAATGCCCTCCATAAGATGGAAATAAGGAGATCCTTGAGATTGGGTTGTTCCTTTACCTTTTTATGCTATTATGAATTTTTTGGGTGCCATAGTGAGAGAAGAGTAGAAAAAAGAGGGAGTTTTGCTTTAAGAAAGTTGAGAGAAGGAAGAATATTGATGAGAGGAAGAGTAAAGAGTGAATAGAGGGTTGTTAGAGGGTTTAAATAGGCATAAAGGTGATGAAAAAGGTCATAAAATGGCTAAAATTACATTTAATGATAAGATGTATTGTTTGGCAACTAAATGGCTATTGCCCAATTGTTATAGAAAAGTCGCGACTACGAATTATGAGTTTATGGGTAACGATCAAGAATTTCTTAGAAAGGAGTGAAGAAAATGGTCAATGACTTTTGAAATTCAAAAAATTAGTAGAGGCGATCTCCATGTTGTAAGTACGAATTGACATAAGTTAAAAATTTTGAAATGGCCTGTAAGTAGTGACCGCAAATCACATTCACGATGGTGAATTACAAGTCATTTTGAAAAACTTGTTTGAAATAGCATTTTAAATAAATGGTCAAGAACTAGTATGGTCAATTTAATGTTTTGATGTTTAATTATTACATTTAAGCTAACAAAATCTCAATTACTAGTGAATTAAACATCCATAACAATGAACAACACAAATCAAACACATAATTATTATGCATATCAATCAATCCATTACCCATAATATATGCATGTAATGAGATCCATTTTCACCCTAGGGAGCTTTAATCAAGCATCTTAAAATCTCTCTTGATGAAGTTCATTCATCCTTCATTAAGGGGCTTGGTAAAAATATCCATAAGTTGGTGATTGGTATCAATGAAGTCAAGTACCACATTACCACTTTGGACATTATTTCTAAGAAAATTATGCCTAATGTTAATATGTTTGCTTCTTGAGTGTTGGATGGAATTCTTAAAAAGATTTATTGCATTTGTGTTGTCACTTTTGATGGGAATGTGATCAACATCTTTGCCATAATCCTCAAGTTGTTGTTTCATCTAAAGGACTTGATTGCAACAACAACCTGCCGCCATATATTATGCTTTGGTGATGGATAAGACAATCAAAACTTGGTTATTGCTACTAAGAAACTAAACATTCACCAATAAACTGGCAAGTTTTGGAAGTGCTCTTCCTATCCATCAAACCACTGGCATAATCTACATCTAAATATCTAAGAAGACTAAAAGATGAATTTCTAGGATACCAAAGACTTAAATGTAATGTACCATGCAAATAGTTCAAAATTCTTTTAATGGCATCTAAGTAAGATTCCTTAAGACAAGATTGACACTTAACACACAAGCAAACTCTAAACATAATATTGGGTTTAAAAGGAGTAAGGTAGAGGAGAGAGCAAATCATACCTCTATACTTTTTTTTCATCAATAGTCTTACTCAATTCATCCTTATTTAGCTTAATAGTTGCACTCATTGGAGTCTTAGCTACCTTGCATCCATCCATGCTGTTGGCCCTAGTACACTAAGAAGGGAGGGGGAGGGGGGAGGGGTTGATTTGGTGGTAGATTTAAACTTTTGATTATGGAGGATGCTCACAAAAATGAAAGATTAGAGGAAGAGTAGGAGAAGAATGAACACAAAAGATTTATAGTGGTTCAAGTATTAACCAACCCTACATCCACTCCCCAATTCACCAATTGGTTATTTCACTTAATCATTAATGTTTTGCAAGCTCACACTCAACTTAGTGTTTAGGCTCATACTAAACCTTACAAGTGTTTTCCTAAGGTTCACACTCAACCTAATGTTTAGGCTTGCACTAAACCTTATAAGTGTTTTCCTAAAGCTCGTACTTAACCTATGCAAGAGTTTTACAACTAGGCTAACTCTCAAACCTAAACAAGAGTTTTCTAAAGAAATGCTCACTCTCAAACCTAACCCAAGGTGTTTGAAGCTCACATCAAACTATGCACAAAGAAATAAATAATTAAAGTTAAGAATTAACTTTGTAAGAGTTTTGGCATAACCAAATGGTTTTCCTCTTTCATTCAAGTCCATTTGGTGGTGTATTTATATGTAATAACCACCAAAGAGACATTATAAAGAAACTATGTCTAAATCTCTAAGTTGTGCTAGACATATCTTACATTAAATGTTCGTCAAACGAAGTTCACAATTGAGACTGAATTTGTAGTCACTAATTTTAAACTATCTAATGGCTAGTCCACATGGCATGAAACCATTGATCTTTTAAAAACATAGCCGTTGGATCTTTCTAATAGAACTTAAAATTTGCGATCGCTACTTCAAATTCTTGATCGCTATTTTCCTTTTCAAATGTGATTGTCACCATGAAATCATCTATCTAACATGGAGATATTATTTCTGAAATTCGTGGTTGCTACTTAAATTCACGGTCATGACTTTTGAATCTCAACAACTCTTTTTCAAAATTCGTGATCACTTCAAAATTCACGGTCGCTAATTTCGAAGGCATATTTTCATACTTGGAGTTTTTTTGTTTCTAATCACTTTTATTCAACTCCCAATGAGATTTTATCTTAATATCTGCAAAAACAACACTTAAAATTGATATTATAATATTTCAATCTATATTGTCAAGATCAAAAGAAAGTTTTAACTCAGGTCTGCACAACCTAGTCCAACAATCTCCCCCTTTTTTATTTTGGCAATCTAGATTAAATATGTAAAGGATATAGAATCAATTACACATGCTCCTAAGAGAATTATTGTGAAGTGATTCAAATCATAAGTATAAAATTACTCCTTCTCAATCCATACTTCCCTTAGTTATTCTAATAAGATCATTGTCTTAGCTTATTACAAATGAAGTTCGATTTTATCTCCCTTTTTCATATGTTCCCTCTTCATATATTAAGTCAATAATCTCTTCCCCTTTGTCAAGATCAAAAAGAGATGAATAGGAGGGAATAAAAGAGAGAATAGGAAATATAAGAGGGAATGTCCACAAACTTGTCAATTGTACAAACTCAAATTAGAATAGCAGACATAAGTAATATTGCACAATTGATCACAATATGTCACATAAGAAGATACATGGACGAAACATAAATTGCATGGAAATTTTATGTATATAAAAAAACATAAATACAAAATAATTCAAAACATTTAAAGATGCTTTAACATAGAAACTAGGGCTAAAAATTTAAGAATTTTCATATATGACCCTATTATAGAGTATGATTTTTTATGATTGATTTGAACATTTGAAATGTAGAAAACCTCAAATGCAAAATGAATTGATTCAACTCAATTACACAATCAATCAAATCAAATCAAACATGTCAACACATAGATATATCAAGCAATAAACTCCCCCTAAAGTATGCAGAAATATATTAAGTTAAAAACATAAGGGATAAAGGATACATTACTAGTTTAGTATCAATGGCTTGCTACCAAATAACTATTTGAAACTTTATCCCTTCTTCATTAGCAATCTCTATTCACCTTTAGGTTTTCCATGATGAGAATTTGGTGAATGAGTTCTCATCCTACAATATCAAACACTTTGCTTTGGTACCCAAACATACTTAGGTCCTTGGGGATTAGTTTTGGAAGGGTCCTCTAATTTGGAGGTGTGCCTTACTAATATGGCAAAATACATTGATGTGCCCATATCTCATGCAATAGGGGGCCTTCTTATACATAGGTGGCAACAATGTATGCAAGTGCATGAGTGATTAGGAGTAGAAGAGGATTTTTTGTGTTTGTGTGGTTGAGCATGATTCTTATTATAAATGTAAGCATAATTTGCTCTTTGAGCCTTTAGGGGCCTTTCCTTTACCTTTAGGCATAGGTGACTTAGTGCTAAGAGCACCTTTCTTCCTCATGATCTCAATACTTGAGGTTTGAGGTGTTATTGCTCTAACAAATGTAGTAAGTGAAGATATAGATGAAGAGGCTTCATTCAAGCCTAAACCATGGCTAACTAAAGGAGTTCTTTGAGATACAATAAGTGTATCCAAAGCTTCCTTCCCTTTATGAAATTTAGAGATGGAGTTTCTAAGTTTTATAACTTTAACCTTTAAATAATCATTTTCCTTTCTCAAGGAGTCAAGAGAGGATGGAGACTAATAAAATTTCTCTAAAGATTTTTTGAGTTCTTCATTAGAAGTCCTTAACTCACTTACAAGATCATTTAAGGATTCAAATTCATCCTCTAAATTAGAACATTTTTTCTTGCAAATTTTCATTTGTGACTTATATTTGTCACATTTCAAAGTGAACGCTTCTAAAAGCTCATCATCTATATCATTAAATGCATCATAATCATCATAAGAGTGTGGAGAAGTACTTACATCTTTGGAGGAGTCCTCTTGAGCCATGAAGCAAAAGTTTGCTACCTCATCTTTTTCTTTTTCATCACTTGAATCATCATCCTAAGTAGCCTTGAGGCTCTTCTTCCTTTCTTTATGATGATATGAAGATGAATTTCTTTGGATTATTCTTTCTTTTCTCATTTTCATCAACTCTTTGGTCCTTCATGATATTTTTGCAAGCTCTTTTTCTTCTTTATCACTTTCTTTTGAGTCACATGAGCTCGAATAATCTTCTTAAGCTTTAAAGGCTAGAGCTTTCTTCTCTTCTTTGTGTCTTTGTGCTCTTAGCTTCTTCATCTCTTCATCTTTCTGGAGAGCTATCTCATGAATGAGAAGCTTACTAATGAAGGCATCGGTTGGCACTTTCCTAATCTCTGGATTGGACTCTCGAATGTTGCATACTCTTACACCAAATTAATATAAGGAAGAGATTTAAGGATTTTAGTATTTACCTCATAGTTAGTAAGAATCCTTCCAAACTTTTTCATGTTTGTGACAATAGAGAAAATTCTATTTGTCATTTCGGTGATGCTCTTATGGTTTTTCATCATGAAGAACTCCCACCCTATCACATACATCTCCAACCTACTTAATTTCATAAGAGTTGTGCCCTCATGATAGTTTTCTAGTGATTTCCATATGGCATGTGCAGTTTGGAAATGTTGGACTCTTCTATTTTCTTCCCTTGACATGGAGCTTAGGAGAATAGCCATTGGCCTCTTGTTCTTCCCATTTGCCTTCCTTTGTGCATCATTCCATTATTCTCTTGCAATTGGCACCTCTACTCCTTCAATCATGTTTGTTGTAGGCTTCCACTCTTCAAGCATATAATCCCATAAATTGATGAGATCACTATCAAGATCAATCTCCATTTTATGCTTCCAAAGTGCATAATCATTGTCATGAAAGTAGGGATTAAGGTGAGAATGGACTCCTTCTTATGCTACTGATATTTTCTCACACAATTAAGCCTTGAATTAGGACTTAGCTCTGATACCAATTGTTGGTCCTAGTGCACCAAAAGGGGGAAAGGGGGTTGAATTGGTGGTATATTTGAACTTTTGATTATGGAGGATGCTCACAAAAATGAAATATTAGAGGAAGAGTAGGAGAAGAATTAACACAAGAGTTTTATAGTAGTTTGGGTATTAACTAACCCTACATCCATTCCCCAATTCATCAATTGGGTGTTTTACTCAATCACTAGTGTTTTACATGCTCACACTTTACTTAGTATTTAGGCTCACACCAAACCTTACAAGTGTTTTTCCAAGGCTCACACTCAACCTAGTGTTTAGGCTCACACCAAAACTTACAAGTGTTTTCCTAAGGCTTGCACTCAACCTGTACATGAGTTTTACAACTAGGCTAACTCTCAAACCTAAATAAGAGTTTTCTAAACACGGGCTCACTCTCAAACCTAACCCAAGGTGTTTAAGCTCACACCAAACTATGTATAAAGAAATAAAGAATTAAAGTTAAGAATTAACTTTGCAAGGGTTTTGGCATAATCAAATGGTTTTCCTCATGCATTCAAGTCCATTTGGTGGTGTATTTATAGGCAATAACTACCAAAGAGATTATATAAAGAAACTATGCCTAAATCTCTAAGTTGTGCTAGGCATATCTTGCATTAAATGCTCATCAGATGAAATTTGAGGTCGAAACTGCATTCATCCAACTCTCGTCATCAACAGCCTCATCACTTGACCTTGGCTTAATTATAAAAATAAGAGCAACATATTATCTAAAACATGTAATTGAATTCTAGTAATTACAAACCCTATATCTACTCCCCAATTCTTCTAATTTGGTGTTTCACTAATTCTAAATGGTGTTTTTACAAGCTCACACCAACTATTCTAATTTGTGTTTAATAAAGGCTCGCACACAACCTTGAAAGTATTTCCCAAGGCTAACACTCAAACCTATGTAAGAGTTTTCTATTGCCATACTCTCAAACCCAATCTCCAAAAATGGTTAAAGGCTTATGCCAAACCTATTACAACTCAATTTATAAAGAGTAAATGTGTGAGAGAAAGAGAGAGTTGGGAAATCAATTTATAAGAGTTTAGCCTTAATTAATGCTATTTTCTTTCATTTATGTCCATTTGGTGGAGTATTTATAGGTATCACTCACTAAAGCGATGTTACAAATAAAACTATTTCACTAACTAAAGAGATGTTATAAATAAAACTATTTGCATATCTCAAAAGTTGGTGGAAAAATCTAGCATTTAATGCTTGTTAGACAAAAGTCGCAATTGAGAACATCCATTTGCGATAGCAATCTTCATATTAGCCTGAATTTCACTCATTTGAAATGGTGAATTTTCACTGTGTCAAATAGTTAATTCCACATGTCATTTCTCTATTGGTTCTTCCTAAAATATAGTCATTACGTCCCACAAAGTGAAAGTCATGATGGCAATTCCATACCCTTAGACACGACTCTCAACACGGAATGGCCTAAGAGATTGTTGCCTTAGTCAATTTGCAATCTCTGCCACATTTTCACTACTGTGAAATTTGATATTCTAATCAATCTATGAGCTCGTGGCATCATTTAATTGAGAATTTGAATCCCATAAAATACATTCAAATGTCATGGTTGTAACTTGCACTGCAACTCCTACTATGAATTGGCCTGTTATTTTTTGTTTAATTCTTTTCCAAGATAGCAATCATAACCTGTAGATTATAGTTGTGATTTATGAAGCAATTTCTATTCTTAGAATCATTTTCTTCCATTCAACTTCTAATGAGTTTATATCTTAGTTTCTATAATATTAATACTTGAAATGGATGTTAGAACCTTTTAATCTATGTTGTCCAAATTAAAAAAGAGTTTTGACTTATGTTTGACCAACCAAAACCCACACTTATATCGATGAATGGGGGATTAAGAGGATAAAGGTCATACATTGTTATTAACTATAAGTAGTGGCTTGAGTTTGGATCAATGAGGGATCTTTTAGGCCTTATGCAAGTTTGAAGCCTTTCTCTAATTTTGGTGGTCAACGAGGGCCAAGGTGGGATTATACATTAATATCATCCTTAATATAATATGAAGTCACTACTTGACTTTTGTTAGAATAAGAATTTGCACAAGGACAAAATTTAAACCTACCTAAGTGTTTTAGAAGGCTCAATTCATATTCACCCCTTCAGAGATCATGTTCGAAATTAGGTATGACTTGGGGAAGAGGTTATGTATCCCTAAACTATTTGAATATTGAGATCTGACCTTCGTGCATATTTGGTTTAGTTTTTACCATTTAACCTTGTTATTACTTAGTTTGATTAATTCCTGTAAGGATGTTCCTAATGCCATCTAATCAAACATATCAAAGCAATGTGACCAAACTCAAGGGTAAGGGGATACATCTAATGTCTTAATGGGGATCATACATAATCAACAACTATAATTATGATCATTAAGATCACCATACATATCAAACTTAGCATTTGTTCAAATGGCCACCTACATAAAAAAAAAATGCACAAGTTAGTGATCACCATATAAACAAAGCAAAAAAATAAATAAAATTAAATACACTTAAGCAAGATATCTTATCAAATCTTATATGTACATCTATGTCCACCATTCGATATTGATAACAACATAACATGGAAAATCATAAATGAAGCACAAATGAAGAAGGGCATGAACAACATAATGAAATAGTGCATGGAATTCATAAAGCACATATAGAGGATTAAGGAAAAGCCTTAGGCAAGGATTATGGTGATTAACTTAGATTCATCCACTAATGCTCCTAAAGAATCATAACATGCTCAAGACATCCATAGCTATTAAGAGAACTAGGATACCAAGGTGGTAAAACGACTAATCACATGTGCCACAAATACACATGCTTTTATCAAAATCATGATAACAATAAAAAAAAATAGGGGTTATATAGTAGTGAACTCATTCCCAAACATGCTTGAAATAATCACATAAAAAGGAAGAGGAGGTGGCCTAGCTAAAGAGCTAGCCACCCACTCCTAATAGTAAAGGCAAAACTTGCAAGAATAGTAATTAAATCATAAACATGCAACACAATTATGGGGTCATTAGGAATAGGGAATTTAATATCCCAATCATATCCCTAACAACATTAATCATAAATAGGCAATGAAATTGGAAGAGAAAAAACATAAAGAAGATGAATTCAATTTATTATAAAATAAGTATAAAACCTTTTCCTCTTGATCTTTACTCTACTTAATGGAAGAATAGTGGTCATAGGTAGAAAACCTAACCCTATTCAATAGTTAAAGCTCACAGGATAACCCATTATAGCCCTTAAAACCAAAAGGAAAATTAGTGGAGAAGAAGAAGCAAAAAAAAAAAAATGTTGTTCTACAGTCAAAGTGGGTTGTAATACCAACCCGTGGTCTGTACATCTTAATTAATGATTTGTACAAATGACAAAAAAGGTATGTACATACTATTAAGACTAAGATTTTACTAAAAAGAAAAGAAAAAGAAAGAGCAAGACTAGGGTAATAAAACTAAGGTTTTAAATGCTCCTCTATCATTCCTTGCCTTTAAAGGCACTTGAGTTTATGGGTTATCCTGCAAATGCTAGGGAATATGCAAAATGAATTATATATTAAGGATCTTGGGCTAAATGGCTTAGGTGTTTAGTTTTATTGTATTAAGGATGATTGGGTAGAAATTTCAGCAAAGTAACACTAAGATTTCAAAGTGTCTTTCTCTAAATAGAGGATATTTATAGAGATGAAAGGGTGAACTATAGCTAGAATGGTTTTGGTTGCACTTCATTCAAGACCCATAACAAGTAGAGCCACAAAACATTTGAAATTAGGTTTAAAAGTGGTATGTACAATTGAGATGTTGGTTATAGAGATTATTAGGTTGGTTGTACAACCAAGTGGTTTGTAAGGGATGAGATTCTAGAATGTTCTATAAATTAGGGTTTATTGCTTGGTTGTATAGTCAAGTAGATGGTTGAATCACCAAGAATATGACTGTATAGCCATTTAAGTAGTGGCTGGCTAAGTTAGGCTTTTAGGCTTAGTTTGAGGCTTAATCTAAGGCTTTTTAGGACCTTTGTTGTTTTTTCTTTTATAATTTTACTAGCATTGTGAGGAATAACTCTAATAATTTTAATCATTGAGCTTCTATCCTAAGGACCAAAACAGACTAGGGAGGTTAGTAATAAAATGCAAAATTATTTATTCATGTCCATAATTATGCTTATTTGTGCATTTTATATCCTATCCATCCTAACCTTCATATGTATTGGAGGAGATGGTTCCATATTTAAGTTGAAAGCTACGAGACACGTATCATTGTCTGGCAGTGGTAGAGGCCTAAATCAAACATATGGCACCACCAGTACCCTCATATTCCAATAAATTTACCACTTTAAAAGGGAGGAAGGGACTACTTCAAGGGACGATGAGCCATCTAACACTCTTTTTAGTTCTTAGGACTTTTATTTTCTTTAATTTTTTGTACATTGCTAAACATCGATGATATTGATACTGTATGACAATCATTTGGGCAATTTTGAAAGACTTTTTAGAAGTTTTTATGGTCAGTTAGGATTTTTAGAGTACACCTTGAGATATTTTTGCCTTTATTTTTATATATCTCTAAAATTCCTTTAGTACATATGAACAATTTTGATTGCAACCCTAAATTTGTTCTCTGAATGTGTGGTTGTGTTATTTTCTTTTATTTACATATATAAATGCTTTTTAAAACATGTACAAAGCAATTAATAATCTCAAAATGCAAAGGAGGCTCTATCTAAAATTATGTAGGAAAAGTGGAATGTATAATCCATTAATTATCTATAATGATTGCTTAAGTAGTATGTATAGCAATGTGTTATTGTACACAGCTGTCATACACTATTTGCCTTTTCTTTCTTTTATAAATATCTCCTCCTCGATTTTCACACCTAGATCTACCATTTTTACATTTCTCACCATGGCTAAATCATTTCTAAAATCTTTCATACTCTATATAATTGGTCCAGCCTACCTTGGGCAAGCTTTAAAGCCCTTCGACATCTCTCTATAGTTTGACTTAACTTAGTTTTTCATTAAGCTTTTTATGTTTTATAGGATTTCATTGCTCATTTTTTCCACTTTGGCTACACTTAGATCTACTCCCTACTAGAAGAATTTAGTGCCATACTTGACTATTAGATCATGACCGCTGATCATATTGCTCTGCCACATCAAAATTGCCTACATATTCAAAAGATGATGGAGCTGTTTGATTTGCACTATGATGAGGTACTCATGTACACTCTAGGTAACGAGAGGATCCTTATGTCCCTTTTTACTATTCTTTATCCTTATAGGGGCCATGCCTAAGCACCATAAGCATGTATCATCGTTGTTTTCTTGATGGAAGAGTTTTTGCTTCAACGAGATGATAGGGAGATAGATCAATGAATTTTTCTTCTTATTAAAAAGATGGAGCTATAGAGTTCCAACAATTCTACGTGAGAACACTATAGGTTTGTATAAATTATCTATTGGTATAAATAATTCTTTTTTAGAAGTCCATTATGACTTTATGTATGCTTTTTTCATTATAGCTTTTTCTCCATCATTTTCTATTTTATTTTTTTGTTTTCATTTTCATTTTCATTTTTATTTTATTACCCTAATTTTTACCTAGACCACCTTTGCAGGTTTTAAATCCAATGGGCTACTTATTTTTGCTTAGGTCGCTCTACAAGGTTTTCGACCTAACGAGCTTTTAGTATCATTTTTTTCTCTTTTTTAGATATAGTTGCAAAATAAGCTAGGTTTATTAGATGATCCAACTATGGATATGAGACACTATTTCCCATAATGTCATTCAAACTTTCGCTTGTCAATATCTATTGCTATTGAGGTAGAGTGGACTAAATGGTTGTCTCACATTAAGGACTTTGATATTCATTAGACCTACCCTTAGTGGAGGCTAACAGGGGTAACCTTAAGAACCTACAGTAATAGTGTGATCATCCTTACTCTATCTTCCAATACATTTTATGCTCTAGCTAAAGTCCATCGTCAGTTTGGAGCCCTATAAGACATGGTGGGCTTTCTCCCTCCTTTCATCAAAGGACCTTTGACCTAGTGCTTTTTGGATATAATGGAGACCACCTGGGCTAATCGATACATATATCACATATTCCTTACTGAGTCCTCTACCTTAAATGATAGTAATTTTGAGGCTTGGTTAAGTGTCAATTAGTAGCATATGTTTTGGTTCATTAAACATTCACCACATTGAATGAGTATATGCAAAAGAACATCTCGTATTCCATTTATTCTAAAGAAATGTTTGATAAAAGATTGCTTTAACTATGCAAATGCATCTCTTTTAGATATTATGCTTGGCATGAACTATTACATTTTACATATTACATATTAGTTGAATGCATGATCATTATTTTAATAATGACATATTAAATCATTTGATTGTCTTAGTCAATGCCTCTGTCTTGGCGGATCCCTACTTTTTATCGCTACTTCATTTGCTACCATCCCATGTTCCATCATTCTTTGCCTCTTTAATGGTCAATTGCACTCTCTCGACTTTTGCTTTTCTTATTACATATTTTTATGTCCTAATTTTTGCATAAGTTGTCTACTCAGGTTTTTAACATAAGGAACTTCTTTTTTTTTTTTTTTGTCTTTTTTATGGCCTAACTTCTGCCTAAGCTATCCTCTCGGGTTTTGAACTTAGCAGGATTATTTTACTTCTCTCTCACGTCCTAACATGAAATATTTCTTCAACCTATCCAAGTAAACTAGCTTGGAGAACTTATTCCCATCAATGTATGATAGCTTCACGTCACCACCTGAATAGATATGTTTGACCATGTAAGGACCTTTATAGAGCTTAAACTTTCCTTTGGTATCATGAACTTAAAGTTGAATTGCTTTCAACACCAAATCACCAACTCTTATGGTACTTGCTTTGACTATTTTGTTAAAAGTACAAGTCATCATAGTCTAGTACAACTAGATATGATAAAGAGCCTTCAACCTTTTCTCGTCTAGTAAAGTCAATTGTTCAAACCTAATTCTCACCCATTAATACTAAAATTTTTTTATCTTATCTAATATTTATAAGGACTTCATGTCTTTCTCAATTAATAAAACAACCTTCATTCTGTACACCAATAAGTATAACATCATTCCTATTGATGTTTTAACTGAAGTTCAGTACCCCGACAATATGAAAGGTAACTTTTTAGGCCAATCCTTATAAGTATCAACCATTTTGGCAATAATATTCTTAACATTTTAGTTCATTCCCTCAGCTGCTCCGTTAGCTTATGGTTTGTAAGGTGATGACTTATGATGGATTACTCTATACTTCTCTAGAATTGTCCTAACCTCTATATGGAATTGTATTCCATTATCTATGACAATATGGTGCGGTACCCATAGCGACAAATAAGATTCTTCTTTATAAATCGAGCCATATGTTTTGCCCCTAACTTACTAAAAGACTCAGTTTCCACCTAATCCAAAGGTAATCCACTATTACGTTGATGTATTTTTGCCTCCTTATAAAACCTATTCTAATTTCCTCGATCAAATCAATACTTCAAGTTATAAACGACCAAGTGAAATCAAATTATGTACTGTTGTTGGTGATAAATGATTGAGACTGCCATAAATCTGACACATGTGATAGTTTCAGGCCATTTTATTGCAATCTAGCTTCATATTGGTCTAGTAATAGCCCTGTCCTCAACATTTTCCTTATTGGAGCCTTCTCATTCATATTGGGTCACATGAACACTTCATTGCCTATTCGCTTCTTTTTTCATTAAACACCTCAAGTGAACTCCATCTGGTGTTCATTTGCATACCATGTCATTATAAACTATGAATTACAATGGTCTAATGTCCAAATTAGATCTCTATCCCTCCTTTCAGCTCCTTCAAGGTATTCTCCATTTTCAAAGTACCTTTATACATTATTGTACCATGGATAGTTTTCAACTGGCACTTGCAACTGGCACTTACATTGTACTTTTATCTATATAACATGGCATTATGGCTCTAAATGTGATCAAAGGCTTCATCGACATCCTTTTCATTCCATCCTAAATAGAAACCAAGGTAGCTAAGGCATCAACCATCACATTCTCCTCTCATGACAAATGGTGAAATACAATTCTCTAAAAGTTTTAATTTAATTTATTTAAATAATTTGAATATCATCCTAAACATTCCTCCTTTAATTCCCACTCATCAATTATTGAAGAGATGAGTAATAGCGAGTCCCTAAACACTTTAGCTTTGCTTACCCTCATTTATAGCAAAGATTATAAACCAAATGCACAAGCTTGATATTCGACCATGTTGTTAGTCACTTTGAAATTAAGTTTATTAGCCATAAGGAAAAGCTTTCCTTCTGGCGATAACAAAATTACACTTATACTAGCTCATTTCTTACTTACATTCATATAAAAGTACAACCTCTAACCCTGAGGCTTAAGTGCTCATAATTATTCATTTGGAAACTAAGGAAGTTTAGCTCTTCCATTTTCAATAGATTGTTTGGCTAAATATTTGGCAATTGCTTAACCCTTAATCACCTTTATAATTACATATTTGATGCCAAACTATATTAAAAGTATCTGCCATTTTATCAATTTTCTAATCAGACAATGGGTCTTATGCAAATGCTTGACTGGATAGAGCTTCGAAAGTACCACAACAGAGTAGGACTAGAAATAGTGCCTCAACTTCTTCATGGCTTATATCAACACTAATAAATTTTTCTCTACTTGATTATATCTCTCCTCGTAAGGGAGCAACTTCTTATAGATGTAATACATTGCATGCTTATTCTCCTTCTCATCTTCTTATGCCAACATTACCCCCATAAAACTATTTTCTACTATTAGATACAAAATTATTGGCTTTCTTAACTTTGGGGGCTTTAACACTGGCTGGTTAGTCAAATACTCCTTTATCTTTTTAAAGGTTTCTTAACATTATTCATTCCATTTCATCGGCCAGTCTTTCCTTAATAGTTTGAAGATAGACTCATAAATAGGAGTGAATCTTACTATGAACCTACTAATGTACTAGTGATGGTCTAAGAAACTTAAACTTCCTTTTATACCTTAGGAAGAGGTATATCTTGAATCACTTATACTTTATCTGGATCTACTTTGATGCCTTTCTCACTCAGGACATGTCTTAGTAACTTACTAGACATAACTTGAACACATACATCTTCGGATTTAGCCTAAGGTTATACTGATCAACCCTTTTTAAGAACATTTTCAAGGCTTTAAAGTGTCTTTCCCTTATTTCAAATAAGACCATGATGTCATCTGTATCAACTTCTACTTCTTTATGTATTAAGTCATGGAATAGAGTAGTCGCCATCTACTTGTATATTGTTGTTGCATTTTTCAATCCAAATGACATCACCTTATAATAATATGTTCCCCAATCTATCATGAATTCTAATTTCACCTTATCCATGATTTCCAAAAGGATTTAGTTATAGCTTGAGAATCCATCCATGAAAGAGTAAATGACATATGTTAGAACACTATCCACCAATATATTGATGTGGGGCAAAGGGAAATCATCTTTTAGGCAAGCCTTATTTTGGTCTCTTTAATCCATACACATCCTTACTCTCTCATCCTTTTTTAGAACTGGTACGATATTGGCTAGCCACTTAGGTAGTCAGAATTTCTAAAAATTTGGCAATCAATTGCTTTGCTACCTCTTTTTTAATTAGTTAATCCTACTCTTGTCTCATCCTCATAAAGTTTCTATTTTACTAGCCTCATACATGGCAAGTTAGGATTTTGTACTTAGTTATCCTTCAATCAAATCCTTGCGTGCCCTCATATGTCTAAGTAAAGACCAATTGATATTTCCTTAACAAGTATTCAAATTTCCATTGCTCTCTTACTATGTAGTCACTAGCAATAAGTAAGATTTTCATTTTTTTCATATGTGCTAAAGATTAAATGTAATGGTATGCATAAAATTAATATTCAGTATGCTCATGAAATTATGCATGCTATGCACACTCCCATCAGGGAACACATCACACAAGTAAGCAAATTCATCATTCATTGCTTTAAACTTGGAAATAAATACATCATCATCTTTAAAGAGACTAGAGATAAAAACGTATAAGGTGTTAGGAAAAATGGCTTTTTCTTGATATTAGCAAGAGTCTCTTTAGAATTGATCTTTGTTTATTCCTCAACCTTCTTCTCATTAGTCTCTTAAGTTGTAATCAAGTCACTAACTTGTTTAAAGTTTTTTCAACCTTGACGGTAGTTATAGCCTTCACCATTCCTTCGAAGTCTTGTTTAATCTTATCATTGCCCAATTCAGTCTTCATGAAACTCTCTTAGAGTCCCATCCCTTCCAACTCAGCCTGCTTAATGTCTGGTGTTTGACCCTATGCATTCCTATCCTCATCTACATCTTCGATGGAATTCGCAATTATTTATCAATATTAGTAAGGCTTATTCTTATGTATATTCCCTTAGTGAACTTACATAACCTAGTATATCCTTAATTTGGATCTACCGGATGTGCGTCTTGACTAGTAAGCCAAAATTACTTCTTAAAATCTTCATCCATGGCCATAAATGTTGGTCCAATAAATACTACTTATGTTTCTCTTTATATATCTTTCATTTATCATTCCTTGGCTAGGTGGTCTATAGGCCATACAGAAATACAAACTAACATGATTCTTAGTTATCCTTCTTCTCTACAACTTGTTTACTCATCTTTTTCTTTTTGTCTTCTTTATCTAATGAATCTCAATACTTCAAATAACCCATTTCCTAGCTTCCATATGGAAGAAGGTTCTTCAATGGTCATCCATTAGATCTTCCAATATATTTTTATTATCTTTTTTAGCCACTTCTTCTTCGACCTAATTAACTATTGGATTACATTAGTCAAAGATACATCAAAGCTCTCTTTTTATATTGATAATGTAGATTAAAAGGTTCTAAAATGATTTCTAAGTGTTGTCTATGTAGAAATCAAGTTATAAAACTAACTGGAAGTTGAATGGAAGTTATTTTAAGTGTAACTCAAATATGTGATAAGGTAATCAAGTCATCCTTGACCCTAAAGAATGTTGTGCCATTACCTTGGTATACAAGAAGGTAGTCTTTAAGGGTAAAAGGAAAGAAAATACCTATTTGATTGACTTAGACAATTTAGCTAACCAATTTCAAATGTTTTATGTCCATTAGCAATGAAGCATGAATTTAACATAAAATACTTGGGCATGCAAGTATGGAGCTTCTCCAAAAGCTATCTAAAAGAGAGCTAGTTGAGGATCATCTAAAGCTTAAGTTTATGAAGGATAAGACCTGTAGACCTTGCCAAATGGGAAAGCAACACCATGGATCTTATAAGGCTAAGAATGTTGCAAGTACATTTAAACCACTTCAACTTATTCACATGGACTTAGTTGGACCCATTGAGAATGTTAGCCTAGGTGGTAAACATTATGCGCTTGTTAAGGATTACTCAAGGTTACTTGGGTTAGTTTCTTAGCTTATAAAGTGATACTTTTAGTTCTTTTAAAACCTTTGCAAACTAAGTTCAAAATGAAAAGGGTTACTTCATTTCTTATTTAGAAGTGACCATGGAAAGTAATTTCAAAATGAACTTTTTGAAAACTATTGTTTGGAGAAAGGGATTTCATACAATTTTTTTTTGGCTTTATAACATCACGACAAAATGGTGTTATAGAGAGAAAGAATAGAACATTGGTTAAGATGGGTAGGATGATGCTCTATGACTATTCTCTTCCAAACAACATTTAGGCTGAAGCCATCAACACCTCTTGTTACATTACAAATAGAGTTTTTAAAAAGACTTATTCTAAACAAAACCTCTTATGAGTTATGGAATGGAAGAAAATCCAATCTTTCATACCTTAGAGTTCTGGGGTGCAAATGCTACAATTTGAATACCAAGGACAACCTTTGAAATTTTCCTTCTAAAATCAATAAGGGCATCTTTCTATGTTATTCCATCACTAGTAAAGCCTATAGGCGTTTAATAAGAAGTTTGTGGTGGTTAAAGTGTCAATGAATGTTATTTTTGATAAATCTAACAAACTTGATATTAGGAAAGGTTCTCTTGTTGATGATCTTATAAGTGACTTTGAGAGATTTGAATTCAATCCTTCACTAAAGGAGAATGCGATTGAAATTGATGAGCAAGAGCCACCTTAAGAATTAGAGAAGGTTTGACCTGAACAAAAGAATGGTCGAGCTTAATGACATGTTAAAGATTGGAGGTACTCCAAGGATCACCTAAAGGAGCTAATCATTAGTCAGACATCCAAAGGAGTAAGTACTAGAGCTCAATTGAATGCATTAGATAATAATCTTGCTTTTGTTTCTCAAAATTAACCTAAATCAATTGATGGGGCTCTTAATGATGAGAGTTGGTTGATTGTCATGCAAGAGGAACTTAACTAATTTGAGAGAAATAAAGTTTAAGAAATTTTCCCTAAGCCTAAAGAATACTTAGTTATAGGATGCAAGTGGATGTCTAGGAATAAGTTGGATGAGTAAGGTTTCATCAGAAGAAACAAAGCTAGATTAGTTGTAAAATATTACAACCAAGAAAAAAAAACATTGATTATGATGAAACCTTTGCCCCTATTGTAAGATTAGAGTCCATTAGGATTCATTTAGCATTTGCATGTCATATGAATTTCAAGCTTCTTCAAATGGATGTGAAAAGTGTTTTTTGTAAATGGTTTCATATACGAGGAAGTATATGTAGAACAACCTCCCAATTCTAAATCTCATGATTTTCCAAACCATGTTTTCGAATTAATTTAGGCCCTGTATGGTTTGGAACAAGCTCCTATAGCTTGGTTTGAAAGGCTTAGTTCATTCCTTTTGGAAAGAGCAAGGCTGACACAACTTTGTTTGTAAAAAGGCATGACAATGATACTTTGATTATTCAAATTTATTTTGATGATATTATATTTAGTGTTACTAATGAATCTTTTTATGAATAATTTGTAAAGTGTGTGATTAGGGAATTTGACAAAAGCATGATAGGTAAGCTTAAATTCTTTCTTGGTTTTTAAATCAAGGAAAGCAAATAAGATATTTTCATCAACCAAGCCAAGTATATAAAAGGGTATACTCGAAAGGTTTAGGATAGATGGTTACAAGGTAGTTAAGACACTAATGAGTTCACCAATTGAACTTGACAAGTATGAAGCAGGTAAGCAAATTGATGAAAAGAAGTATAAAGGTATTATTGGCTTTATCATCTATCTTATTGCTTTTATACCTGATATTATGTATAGTGTTTACTTTTGTGCTAGATTTCAATCATGTCTTAAAGAATCTCATTTGCATGCGGTTAAAAGAATCTTGAAATATTTACATGGCATCATGCCTTTAGGTCTACGATATCTTAGGAATTAATCTTTTAGTCTTTTTGGATATTCAAATGTGGATTATACTGGGTAGCTTATTAGATAGAAAGAGCACTTCTAGGACTTGCTAATTTATTAGTGAATGTTTAGATTCTTAGTTTAGCAAAAAACAAGTTTTGATTGCTTTGTCCACCATCGAAGCGGAATATATGACAATGGGTTGTTATTGCACTCAAATTCCTTGGATGAAATAACAACTCAAGGATTATGGCAAAGACATGAATCACATTCCCATCAAATGTGATAATGCAAGTGTAATAAATCATTTAAAGAATCCCATCCAACATTCAAGAAGCAAACACATTGATATTAGGCATCACTTTCCTAAAGATCATGTGTAAAATGGTATTATAGTGTTAGAGTTCATTAACACTAATAACCAACTTACATATATTATCACTAAACCCCTTAATTCATAAAAGGATATAAGGATGCTTGATGGAAGCTCTCTAGGGTGACAATAGATCTCATTATATGCATTCATTATTATTTGACGAATGTTAAAGCATTTGATGTGATTAATGACTATGTGATAGATTTCTTGTTATTGATGTATTGGATGAGTCAATTTAATTGGCATTTGAGCTTTTTTTGTCTAATTCCATGAATTATTGAATATCAAATTGATCATTTTATGTTTGGGCCACATATTTAAAGTTATGCTCCAAGCTTATTTTCAAAAATGATTTCTAAATTATGATTAAGACTATAATTTGTAGTCATTACTTATAGGCACATTTGATGATTCCAACTAACTTGCAATTCACAGTCGTGATTTCAAATTGCCCTCACAAAAATTTAAATTTCCAAATTTTCAAACAATTGACTTCACAACTATTTAAGGACTTTTTTTTTTTTTTACTCATAATTTTGACAAATCATGATCGCAATATGTATTAGCTATCGCAATTGGGATTTTAGACCATGCCGGCGTTAGGGAATTAAAAGGCTTAAGGCCTCCAAAATCCATAACAAGCCTAATTACTAATGGTTAAAGACCATTTCTAAGCTCTCTGATATCTTGAATCTAAAATTTATACTTATTGGCCCATAAAACTTGCTAGTTTTCATTTGCCCCACTTAGATTCTTAGGATAACACAAATGGGAGATAGGGATTGAAGCTAAGCTTCATTCCAAACATTCCATAAATACTCTTTATTATATTATACTATAACCATTTAATTCATTGCTCATCATGTCATGAATGGGGGAGTCTAAGTTCACCAACTAATTCCTTTTCTTCTTCCTCCCTTTACTTACCTTCATTATATATACATCATTGAACGTAAAACTCTCCTATTCAGACAATCCTAAAATCAAGGCTCTACATAAGGTCACTCCAGAAATAACATTATTTTCATTATCATAAGCATTCAACACTTTATCTTGCATGGGCTACAAGTCATAATGTGCCTCAATATCATTTCCATTGATCATACATCATAATCATTTTACATTCTATCAACCTTAGACATATGCATATCACTTTATTCATAACTTAGACATTTCATAGATTGTTGGGAATATAAGATATAACTTAACATTTTATTAATACATTTATAACTCTTCCAATTATACATCTGCATCTTTATTATAGATAACTATGAAGAAATAATATAGTGCCTTGACGATATATGATATATGACTTAAAACCTTCAGTTATTGCCTTCAATATTTAGCCATTAATTATAATGTTAACCTATGCTCAACCTGAAAACAATATGTGTGTAGCAGTTGAGCTCCTTGTAGGAAAATCAATTAGGAATTTATATTATCTAAATTACATGCTCACATGCCTTTACATAAATGTATCTCTAACTACATGTCACATCATCTGCATACATAGTTTTATTGGCCAAACATTATATATATGGATAGTCGAGTCCATAGGAATCCCTACTTAGTCTACTTATTTTTTTGCATAGGGGAGTTTTCTCTTCAATTGTGCGTTCTTGAGGGAGTTGCCTTCCCAATTATATCCTTTTTTTTTTTTTTTTATCTCAAGGGAGTTTCCTCACCAGCAGTATGTCATACATGCATAACATTACAATCATTTCACATAAGTTATAGTCATTGTATAGCTCGCTATGACTCTTTGGATTCCAACTTCTTGCCTAAACTACCCTCACATCATATGGCATTTAAATATAGCATTGCATGATGGCATTTCATTTCATTTCATAAGAATGCATATGGCATTCATATTAACATAGTTTGACCTACTGTGGCCTATGAATTTAAACTCGTGATGCACATATGCAACGGATAATGAAAAGAATCTAAAATACCTCACCTTTTATTGCTAGTAAAAACTCTTCCTTACTTTAGTTTTACTCATTCCCTTACTTTGGTTTACTTTTTCTTTATATCTCTACCTTAGCTTTATTTGCTCTTAGCTTTATCCTTACTTGCTCTTAATCATCTCACCCACACACATGACTAATGGACATCCATTACTGTAATGACCAATTCATTTTAGCTCTGATACCAATAACTATAACAACCATATTCATTTACATAACTCATTCATTCATGTTCAAAATACATATCCATAAAGGTTTTATCCATCCTACACACAATCAAACATTTATTTGATGTACATATATGTATATGACACAAGGAGAGAGAGAGTTTGGATTCAACCGACGACCTGTGATCCATATGTCTCAATGTAAAATTGAAAGCACAACAGTGTCCAATTCCTATTCTTCA
>CATIWR010344605.1:0-17810 GCA_949677035.1 Omphalea diandra
CATCTCCTAATTCCTAGATGCTCCTTATACTTTTAGATGAGCTCTCAAACACCATTATTTATGATGCCATAATAAGCACACAACATGAAATAATTTGTCATATAACTATGCAAACACTGCATATATGTTCAAGCATCCTAAATGTAACGGTGCAATTGTTATTGTCGTGTTTTTACAATTCACATATCTAAATGATTATTTATCCTGTGCATATGTTCATGTGAGATTTCATATCATTTGATACAGTGCATATGCTCATATGTGATTTCATATCATTTGTGCAATGGATATATTTATGTGATAATGCTAATGAATAGGGATAAAGATGTTACAATTTAGATGCTATTAAACTTCCTTTTCCTTACCTTAAAAAAGTTTTAAAGCTAACTTGGATAAATAATTTGAAAAAATTTTAAAGGTGTTTAAAAATATACGTATTAATATTTCTCTTCTTGATGCAGTTTCACAGATGCCAAGTTATACTAAATTTGTTAAGGGTGTAATTTTAAACAAAAGGAGATAAGAAGAGAGTGAGATGGTAAAGCTTAATGAAGATTGCTAAAAAATTCTCCAAAATAAATTGCCTCTAAAACTCAAGGATCCAGGAATTTTTTCAATACCTTGCATTATAGGAGATACTGAATTTGAAAAAACTTTGTCATTTAGGTGGTAATGTAAATTTAATGCCATATATTCTATTTTTGAAAAACTTGGATTGCATGAATTGTCACATACTACTATTACCTTGTAACTAGTTGATAGTAGAATTAAACATCCTAGGGAAATATTAGAAGCTGTTTTAGTTAAGGTGGGCGAGTTTATTATACCTGTTGATTTTGTTGTGTTGGCTATGAAGGAACATCAGGCCATACCTTTAAGTTTAAGTAGACCTTTTTTGCTACTAGTAATGCTTTGATTGTTGCACAACAAGTTTACTTACTCTTACAATCAATGGTGAAGATGTAATATTTAATGTGTTTAAATTTATGAAACATCCTAAGGCAACCAAACATAAAATAAATGGATTGATAGAATTAATGTGTGTGCAATTGAAGAAAATGCATTTACATTAGACAATCCTTTAGAAAGTAGCATTCTTAATTCTCGTAAAGATGCACTGGTCTTGATAAAGAACATAAGAAGGTATTGAATTACTTAGAGACTAGTCAAGAAGGACTCAAGCCAAAAGAAAGGAAATTCTTACTTTTGGAAGAAACAACTTCTACCAAACAATTGTAACCTTCCATTGAAACATCCCCAAAACTTAAACCTTTGCCTTCTTATTTAAAATATATTTTTTTAGGAGAAAACTCAACCTTGTGATTGTTTCATCTAAATTGATAGGTCTTGAAGAAGAAAAGTTGAAAAGTGTGCTTAAGAAATAACTTATTCACTATGAATCCACTCTTTCCTTACAAAATCTTTTTAAAAAATAAGCTAAGTCAAGCTAGTGACTTTAAAAGAGGGCTTGTTGAAAGGAAAACCAACACTTTTTAATTATGTGATTTCCTTTCTTTTAGTTTAATTTTTGTTATGATGCATTTTAATATCTTATAAGCATGTCTTTACTCTTTAATAAAATCATGAAATAAGTCTTTTGGACTATTTTCCATAAGGTGAGCCCACGTCTTATTAGAATGATTATTTTTTTCCTTAAAAGTTAGCCCTTATTATGTTTAACTCTAGTTTTTATTTTACTCTATAGTATCATTGCTTTTCTTCACATCGACATTCAAGCTAGCACCTCTTCAATTCTTTTCCAATTCAACTTGAACTCCCACCACCAAAGCTTTAAGTAACCTACTCTTCGTCCCCAAAAATAGTCCAGACCGTGCCCCACCAAAGTCACATTATTCAATTTTCATATTTTCGCTTTTTTTTTGGGGTGAACTTCTTTTTCCTCCATTTTGGATAATGTTTGTTTTAAGTTGGAGGATATATTAAAGGTTTTAATGATGCCTTTGACTTTGGCATGCCTTAATCTTTGTTTGATAACCTTTTTTTTTTTTTTTTGGAATTTTTGCTCTTTTGATGTTTGTTCTTAAATAATTTTGAGTATTTTCAGGCTTATGTTAGAACAATTCTAAAGAAGTATGAAGTAATGGACCACAAGTCCTCACCTTATCAAGCAAATAGGTTGTGGACGCAACTAATAAGAACATTAAGAATATTCTAGTCAAAATAAATTATGAGACATATAAGGATTGGTCAAAAAAGCTACCTTTAGCATTTTGGGGATATTGCACTACTACTAGGATGTCAATAGAGATGTCACCTTATTCTTTAATGCATGGAATGAAAGTGTTATTGTTAATGAAAGTGAAAATTAAGCCTTTTTGATGTTGATAGAAATAGTGGTTCCCAAGTACCAATGGTAAAAAATAGGTATGACTAATTGGCTTTATTAGATGAGAAGAGGTTGAAAGCCCTGTACCATATACAATCCTATTAAAAGAGGATGACATACATTTTTAATAAAAGGGTTAAACTTGGCATGACAAGGGTAGGTGACATGGTGTTGAATGCAATGCATCCTCAAGCTTAAGATTTTAAAGGGAAATTCTTCAAGTCGAATCCGAAAGGTCCTTATGTGATGATGTGAAAGAGTCTAATAGGTATATTGGATTCATAGATGGCACATGGTCAAAGTCAAAGTCCAAATTGGAGATTGGACTTTTCAATATATGGATTTAGTGGATTATTGTCAAGTCTAAAACAAAGCCCATTTATATGTAATTTCAGTTCCAAATACTTTCATGGGCCCCTGCTGACAAGCCCAACAAGTAGGTAAAAAGTTCAAAATTTCGTGTTAGGACAAGACATGAGACAATATATTTTGGATAAGGTTATTTTGTCTTAACTAAAAACATGATTCAAAACATGTTCCAACAATATGGGATCTTATCTTAGGACAAATAAAGACTAAAATGTGCACCAATCAAGATTTGACATTTGACATCTAAGATTTTTTCAAGATCTTCCAAGATTTTTAAGATTCCATAAGATCTTTTCAAGATTTTTAAGATTCTTCAAGGTTTTCGAGATTTGCAAGAACTCTTCAAGATTGCTTCCTATTGGCTGAATATGAAGTCCTTGTCTTCTTAGGCTTATCTTTATTAATCTTTAATTATTTTATCCAACATTAGACGATTTTCTTCAGATATTACCTTGTGAAGGAAAAATACCTCTTTTGCCAATCACAATTTTCTTCCTTATTTCATTAGGAAACCTTTCTTTAACATGTTTTTTGGTGGCCAAAGTCCTTATGGCCGAATTTACACTTGGTTTTTAGGGTTTATTATCTTTTCTTCTACATTAGCTAGGTTATTTTGTAAGATTATATATAGCCCTCCATTTAGCTATGATTAAAAAAATAGTTAAGTGAATTATTCTTATAGTTATAAGCTTTTGTGAGAGAGATTTATCTCTTTGAGTTCTTGAAAGCACTTAGTGAGATTATTGAATGATCTTAATAATTTCACAAACTCATTTAATTGAGGTCTTAAATTACTTAGTTAATTTAGGATTGAAACTAACAAAACTTTGAATCTTTAGAAATTAGGTTGCTAGGAACATGTTTTCTAAAGTTGGGATTTGAAGATCAAATCTTATTGCTTGATTATTGAATAGATTTGGGAGTTGTGCAAAGCATATGAGTAAGGAATCTAATCCAGTCTTGTTCATATCATGTGATTAAGTAAATGTACTTAGGTTGAGGAGTAAAGTTGTTTGACTTGAAGGGGAATGAGTTCTTTAAGCTAGTAAACCTAGATTGATTAAAAAAGTATTTTCATGTGAGGTGTAAAAAAAAAAAAAGGCCTGCTAAATTGAAAACTCAAAAGTGTAGCTTAGGCAAAAGTTAAGACAAGAAGAGAAAGAAAAAAGAAAAAGAAAAAAGAAAAAAAAGATAAGAAAATAAAGTAAAAGGCGAGACAGTGTAGACAACGAGCAGGAAGAATTAACAGTAAGCTAGTAAGAGGATTTGACAGCAAAGATAAGGCAACAAATGAGAAAATGAAGATAGCTAGGCAACCATAGAGGACGATAAGAGAGGAGCCAACATATCGAGGAAATTGGACAAATCGATGGGATATTCTAGTGTGCTATTATTAAAAGTAGAAAGCATGTATATACTTGATGTGTAATATGTGAAATGGAATAATTTTTGGCAAGTATAGTGCTAAAAGGAATCTTCATAATATAAGTAAATTTGGCAAATATGTCTTAAAGCTAAATGAAACATAAAAAATTCTTCTCCATATGAACATTATTGTCCAAACATTTTTAAGATCTCAATATCCCATGTTTTTATGCAACTCATAACCAAGCCTCAAGATCAACATCATCAAAAGTGAAAGCCTCGATAGTAAGAAAGTGGTAGATGTAGCAATCAGCCTAGGTGCCTTCCACCTTATTGAGGAAATGCCTTGTCAATGATCCCTTTACAAAGGGTATAAGAAATCTCACTACATCCTATAAAGCCTTAAATTGTCAACAGACTCTTGATGGGTGATAAAAGGTGTAAGATGTTAAAATAGAGATGATCCTACACCCTTCACAAAGTCGTTAGGATAACTCCAGTTAGTCTCTACTATGGGCAGCTCCAACGAATAACATGATCAGATATTTGGAACAACCACCCAGCCTATTCAGTTTGGTAGAAGCAGGTTTCAATAAGCGGTGCTTCAAGTTATGCTATGAGAAGTATTGCCTCACATATATAGTAGGAACCTCTAAGAAGTCTAACCTTTCTTATAGCCAAATCTAAAAGAAAAAAGAAAAAAGGAAAAAGAAAGAAAGAAAAAAAAGAAAAAAGAAAAAAGAAAAAGAGAAAAACAAAGAAAAATAAAGTAAGGAGAAAAAAGATGAAGAAAGAAAAAATATAAAGAAATAAGAAGAAAAGATAAAGAAAAAAGAAGCTCCTTAGGTTGAAAACCAAAAAGGGCTACCTACGTAAAAGTGAGCATCCCAACAGATTTAAAACTCACAAGGGTGATCTAAGCAAAAGTTAGGCTGAAAAATAAAAGAAAAAACATAGTAAGTACAAGAAATAAAATAAAAAAGAATATAAAGAAATAATAACAGTAAAAGGTTATAGGAGAGAGTGCTTTTGAAGGAGTAATGGACTTCTTGAGAAAGATTCATTCATCCCCAAAGCAACCTTGTTTAATCCCACTATAGTCTCACCAAGGATCACAAGAAGTGGAGTCTTACCTAGCTCGATCTCCTTTATGAGCTGGATATCTTACAAGTCAACCTCATAGCCATCCTTGCAAAGTAGGAATTCACCCATCAAGATTGGCTACCAATATATGGGCTTAGGTGGCCTTAGCACTACTCATATGAGGGTACAAGGAGAGTAAAATAGAGAGCAACAACCTTCTTCTCTCCCAAGATATATAGAGGCACCTCATCATATGATAAATCAAAAAGCTTCATTGTAAGCATATGAGTAGTCCAAGCATGGAAGTGTAGTCCTAAAAGAACCAACAATATGGCAATCTAAGATGTTACAAACTCCTCCATCAACGGGCATATTTCAACATCTCTAAAATGAAATGAATGAGTTGATGTGTCTTAAAAGTTGCAAGATGCTTGAAGAAATTTTAGTTAAGTCTATCAGATGAAAGATAGATAAGAGCCTTAAAGCCTACCTAAGAAAGATGGGACCAATTAGAGGCATGAAGAGACTTTAGAAATGTTTTAGCCATAATAAAAAGATGAAATATAACTGCTAGGGGCATAAAATTCATAAAATTCAAAGTGAAATGGGCTAAAAGGAGAACAAAGGTGAATAGTGCTAATACAATTTTTTTATACAGATTTGCAAAGTTGTATGTATAAATAACAAGTCATTTATATAAATAACTTATTGGTATATACAAACCATTATGACTGAGGCTGCAAAATGGGGTTTGGTCTTATGTTTTCATACAAGGCTCAATCTAAGATAGTTTTAAAAAGGTGCTATAGGAAAATAAGTGGTAACATTACATCATGAATTCAATTGAAAACATATAGGGAGGAAAATATCATTTATCATAAATGGGTCAAATAATGTAGCAAGCAATAAAATTAGGGTACTAGAGCCTAAAACATCCAAAAATGTCAAAGAAACAAAAAGGGGGAAAATAATGCCTAAATAATGTTTAAATCAACAAAAAATGTATCCATGCTACAAGAAAAGGAAAATAATTACAAAAGCTAAAAAAGGGGTGGGGGCAGAAAACAACATCCTTAGTGGACTGCACCTCTTCCAAATCCTTAGTAGTAAGAGACTCTAGGTTGGCTTGCAAATCAACATGCCTCTTCCTAAGCGCATAATCCTTTTGATAGATCTTCTCTTGAAAAATAGAAATAAATAAAGGGTTAGGGTGGTTATGGCATGCACAAACAAGCATGCATACATATATATACATTCAACAACATTGTGTTTACTTGTAACTTGTGATCAGATCAACTAGGTGCTCAGCTTAGATGTGAAGGATCTACATGTCGACAATGTTAGAATGATAAAGCAATAAATAATAAAATGAGAGTAAAGGAGAAAAAAGTTAAGGAAACTAACATGGGTGGCAGTAAAAGAAGTAAAAGAGCATAAGAACCATATGAGCTCCAATAACAATAGTGCACTAGTGATGGAGGTATAACTAGACTTTACCAAGTTATCTAGTAAAAGGTCCAACTGACCCACCACTACTAGCTCTAATCTCGATGGCTTTGAAGTATGAGTCCTCTTGTGGTTCCTCTTTGCAAGCATTGGCTAAAATGTTACCTGCTTCGATCTCGCCCTAATACCTCGAGCTTCCTATTTAAGCATAATACTAGCATAGGCCTTATGTCATTGATAGGATAGTAAACATATAGGATCATGAGAATCACCATGAGAAAGGATGCCTCCATCCAGTTTTGTTACCCAATAATGATCAATACTAGCTCCTCAATAAATTGTCCTTCTAAGGTAAGGTTAAGGTCAATGATCTTCAAGTTAATGCCCAAAACATATGCTTTAGAGGCTTCTTGGGTACTAGACACATGTGAGGCTTCTCTTCCATATGAGCACCAACTCTCCAAGGTAACATTTTCATATAGAAAGGCCTACAAGAAGCCAACGCTGATAAGAGTGTTCCTTAACCTCAATAAGCTCCATGCTCTAAGTGTTTGAAGGCCCCCTTTAGTCTAGTCAAAGCTATAAGAAATGATAAATAAAAAGCATTATTATTCTCCTAGTCACCAGAAATATTATAAAAGATTAATAAGGTAGCTTTGTATGTGGGAAAGTGTATCTAGTCCAAGTGTAGTCCATTTAGGTGAGCTCGTTTAGTAGCCACTATCTTCTTTGTGCTACTCCAATGTCTAAAGTAAGGATAACAAAACTCCATCCTAGGAAAATGATTACCACCTTAGATCAAGCCCAACTCTATTACCCAAGTTTGCCAAAGAAAGTTATTAGAATGTAAATAGAAAAAGAAAAGAAAATAACAAAGTCAAACAAATATGTAGCTCTAGCACTCGCCAATTATCATTTAGGTATGATAACTCATGGCAACAACAATCAAGGAACTTATATAGGTGGGCCACAATAGTAGAGCCCTAGTTATAATAGCTCGCTATCTAGAAGTCCTCTAGTGTTGGTAGCAAACAAATATTCATGCTATCCCTAAGGGTAGAGAAGAGGGTTCCTATCATGCCATATAGTAGAAAGCTCTGCACCACCACCTCATCCGAGCTATCCTTCATGGCCTCAAGAGTGCTAGCTAAGATACTTAGCCATACAAAAGTGTTCTTCCCCTTGAAGTTGATGAGGAAGTCTAACATGCTATGGATACAGTCTTGCTACAATAAGTCAGCATATATGCAAAAAGTTTGAAACTAGATTCTTAGGGTTCTGCTATTATTAAGGACTCTTTCCCCTAATTGTTGAGTATAAGAAGGCTAAATTTGATGAAATGATGATATTTTTAATGATATACTGATGATTAATTAATATATACTATGAGTTAGAAAGGATGACTAAGAGATATGAAGATGAAAGATGCTAAGTCATAAAAAGAAAGTAATAATAACTTATGATGCATAAGTATGCATATGTAAGAAATGATGATTAATGAACATACTTGAATGATGACATTAAAAGCTTAATAGTAAATAATATATCAATATTATATATGGAAGAAATTTCGATTAGAGTATGTGTTGAAAAGAAATGAGGAAGGATGGAAGCCTAGGTATAAGTTAAGTTAGGTGCATGACCTTTGATGGTTATTACAGTATGTAAGTATGCTTAATATGTGATTATATGGAATGTTACTGAATGTATTTTAGATGCCTAAAGTTGGGATTTAAAGTGTGTTAAAGGAAGAAACAAAAGGTTGGAAGCAAAGCTTTCAAAAGTTTCAAATGCTTTATTTAGGCATTTTGGTCTTTTCACACTATTTTATTTTTCTTTTCTACTTAAACACGACTATAAACATGACTCTAACTCTATTTTTAATTAGTTTTCATGCTTAAAAATGGTGTTTGAAGTGTATTGAAGAAAAGGAAAAATGGGTGGAAGTATATGTTTATGGGTTGGAAGTAGCATTTTGTGGACTTTTTTTAGAATACTCCATTTACGGATTTTAGTCTTTTCACATTCCTTTCTCTTTATATTTTACCTAAACATGACTCTATTTCCATTTTTATTTATTTTTAGTAGTCCATAACTTACCAAAATCCTCCTAAAAGCTTTATACCTTCCATGGCTACCAAATCAAGTTAGGAGAATCAAGTTTGCTTGTCCATCTTTTTCCATCTTTTAAGCAAGTTGGTGATTTTCTCCTTCCTACTCCAAGTAAGTTACAATCTACCACATGTCTTGTATATTTATTTTATGATGGAATAAGTGTGTTTATGGTGTTTTTGTGCTTGGTGGTGATGGAAGAGATGAAGTTTTGTGTTAGTATAACATGAAAGGTGATGTTGTCTTTAAAAGGAGTTTTAGATGTACTTGAAGAGCATGGATTGTTTATCTTTGTTCTTGATGTTTAATGGTGTATTTAATGATAATTAGTATTATAATATTCATATTTGAGAAGGAAATTGAGCTTAATTGGTATTTTACATCTTGGCTAAATTAAAGGCAATATTGATGTAATATATAAATGAAGTTTTGAAAGGAGTTGATGTATCTAGATTGATTACATAAATTTTTGATGGTTATTGACTTCTTAAATTTTAATTAGCATCCTAAAATTTTATTTATGATAAGAATTTAGGCTTGAATTATGTCAAATGCCTTAGTTATATTAAGTTAGATATTAATGCCTTAATAAGCTTATGATTGTTCCTTATGTAATTGAGTTTTAATTGCAAGGATAATTGATGTAGTTTGAGTTCCCTGATATTATTTAAGTTCTTAAATATTTTATAGCATTATAAACTTGAGATATAAAGTTGTATTCAAGTCTTAAAGGATGTTTTACTCTTAGTTGGAGAGGAGTTAAGTATAGAGTCTTAATGAATAAATAGATGAGTTAATGATGAGGAATGGGTATATTGATGAATTTGGAATTATAAATTGATGATTGTCAAATAAATTAAGGATTATAATTATGGATTACTAAATGATTAAATGATACTATTAATGTTGATATTTTGAATGAGATAAAAGGAAAATGGTGGCAATGAGCTAAGTATGAAGGATGATTGTTAAGTTATAAGTTAGAGATAATGAAAGTTATTTTCAAATGCTTGATTTATGTTTGGGACTTCATTATGCTTATAAGGGCTTTTGCCCTATTATGCCTATGTTATGTTAATGCTATGTGTTTTATGGATGAGTTTAAGTAACTCTCCATATTTTAAATATTATAGTAATAAAGCAATGAATATTTATGTTTAGGCGTATGTATAGGTGAGATGATTAAGAGCAAGTATGGATAAAGCTAAGAGTAAGTAAGGCTAAACAAAAAGAGAAAGAGAGAGAGAGAGAGAGAGCAAAAGCCAAAGCAAGGAAGAGCTATGCTAGTAATGAAAGGTGAGGGTTTTTATTTGCTTTTTATTGTCCATTACATACATACATCATGTTTAAATGCATAGGCCATAATAGACCAAAGATATATTGATATGAAAGTCATATGCATTCTTATGAGATGAAATGAAATGCCATAATGCAAATATTATGTATAAATGCCATATGTTAGTTTAAGGAAAAAGTGGGAACCTAAAGAGCCATAGCTAGTTATGAAAGGATTGACACTATATTAGATAAATGAATGATATGCATGCATGACATGGCTACGAGGAAACTCTCCCATGTAAGAGAAAGATACGACTAATGGGGCAACTCTCTTGTGATTGCATGGCTTGTGAGGCTACTCTTCTATGTGAGAAAGATAAAGCAAACCAAGAAGGGGTTCCAAATGATGTGCCATGTAGTTAGACATGCATTCATGTAAAGGCATGTGAGCATGCATATGTATAATATAAATTCCTCACTAAGTTTTCCACAATAAGCTCACCCTTCCCTCCTATATAGATAATTTAACAAGGTAAGCATAGGATCGATGCGAAGGATATATGCTTGAGGTTAAAGGCTATAAATAAAATTTTAAGTTATTTATCACATATTGTTAAGTCACCATGCTATTTCTTTGTAGTTGCCTACAATAATGATATATATGTGTAATTGAAATAGTTATAGATGTATTAAGTAAATGTTAAGTTATATCTTGTATTCTCAGTAGTCTTCACAAAGTCTAAGTTATCAATAATATGATATGTATATGTCTATGGTTAGTATGATGTTAAATAATTATGATGCCTGATAAATGAAAATATGTTATGGCATACAAGGATTCATAGCCCATGCAAGATAAATGTTGAATGCCTATGATAATGGAAAAAAATATTATGGCTAGAATGACCTGAAGTGGTCTCCTAATTCCAGGATGTTTAAATGGGAGAGTTTTATGTTTGATGATGTGTATACAATGAAAGGTAAGAAAAAGAAAAAATAAAAGGAATCAGTTATTGAGTCTAAACTCTCTCAATCATTGCATAATAAAAAAAGAATTAAATGGCTATAACATAAGGTAAGAAAATGTTTTTTTTATAAAATGTTTAGGATTTAGCTTAATTTAAAACCAAACATTTGATTTGTACTATCCTAAGAATCTAAAGTGGAGTGAATAAAAATTAGAAATGTTTATAGGACAATCAATATAACTTTTAGATTTAAGGTATTAGAGAGAGTAGAAATGGGCTTTAACAATGAGTAATCAGGCTTGTTATAGGTTTTAAAAGTCTGAAGCCATTATATTCCTTAGCATTGGCACAACATAGAATTCGAATCTTGGCAAAATGATATTAGAGTAAAGTTTATATGGTCAAACCTTTAAACTTAGAAAGAAATAAACATAGAAATGATATGATAAAAATGATGAGAGATATATGAGGATAATTAGCTATGAATTACGAAGATATAAGACTTCCTTCATGTCTTGTTAGTTTCCTTAAGTTAGAATTATGAATTTAAGCATTAAAATGTTACCTATGTTCATGATTTAAAGCTTTGAATATTATGTATGTATAGCTAATGGTCAGATGATATGGTTGATGTTATGAGGTCAAACACAATTTATGCTTAGTGTATTATGCATTTGATGTTGAAGAGCATGTATAATGAAATGATATGATTATTTTCATGGCATATTATATATGATTAGATCTATAAAGATTAAGGGTAAGTTCATGATGATAAGATGAAGCATAAGAATAATTTTTGATATGTCATATGTTATAAGCTAATGCAAATGACAATGAATGATAGGAATATGGATGGTATAGTGATATAATGACATGATATGATAAAAGTTATAATATGATGATATATAATAAGAAGATGTTAGAATGATGATAAGATTTAAGAACTAGGAAATGATATAATGTTATGAAAAACGAAATGAAAAGAGATATGATGATGTGATGAAAGATAATAAATAATGATGTGAAAAGAGAGATATAAAAGATGATAAGTAAAGACATCAAAGCATGCAAAATAGACTTAAATTAAAGATTGAGGGTATTCAACTATGCTTATCCTTTGGACTACTAGATAAAAGAAGGGATAATTTTCAAGGGTATGAGATTTATTCCCAACCAAAATGGGGTAGTTGAATTTCTTAGTTATGGTTATGGAGTGTCCCCTCATAATCATAACAAGTCATTACAATATTTAAAATGAGATTTGAAACTAAAAAATGTTTCAAATTATTTTATAAGTTATATGAGCATTTTAAAAAGAATTAAGAGTTTTAAATCCCTTTCATTCTAGGGTTCCTTAGGAACAGACATAAGTTACCTTGGATTATTTATTTATAATCCAAGATTGATAAGTATAGGTAGAAAAGAGAGTTAGGCTTGAATGGTATAATAAGGGAAGGATTTGTAAGGTTCAAAACTTGGTTCTTAAGGGTCTCTCATAAATAAGGGCTCCTTCTCCTAACAATTGAGTATGAGAAGGCTAAATTTAATAAAATGTAATGATTTTAATAATTTAATGATGATTAATTAACATATAATAGGATTTAGAAAGGATGAATAAGAGATATAAAGATGAAAGATGCTAAGTCATAAAAAGAAAGTAAGTACAAGTTATGATGCATAAGCATACATATGTAAGAAATTATAATTAATGAACATGCATGATTGATAGCGTTAGATATTTAATAATGAAGAATATATATTATATGTGGAAGCAATTTATGTTAAAGTACATTTTGAAAACAAATAAGGATAGATGATGGAGGCTAAGGTATAAGCTAAGTTAGGTGTATGATCTTTGATGGCTATTAAGGTATGTAAGTATGTTTAATATGTGATTAAATGACCAATTAATGAAGTTTTTAAATCTATTTTATATTTCTAAAGTTTTTATTTGAAGTGTGTTACAGGAAGAAACAAAAGGTTAGATGCAAAGCTTCTTAAAGATTTGAATGCTCTATTTGGGCATTTTGGTTTTTTCACACCTTTTATTTTTATTTTCTACTTAAACATGACTCTAACTCCATTTTTCATTAGCATTCATGCTTAAAAATGGTGTTTGAAGAATATTAAGGAAAATGACAATTGGATGGAAACATAAGTTTATGGATTGAAAGTAGCATTTTGGTAGACTTTTAGAATACTTTTTGGGCATTTTAGTCTTTTTAATCCCTTTCTCCTTATCTTTTCCTAACACAACTCTAGCTTTCATTAGATACAATAGTCCAAAACTCATCAAAATCCTCATAAAACCTCTCCTCCATCCATGGCTACCAAAATAAGTTAAGAGAATCAAGTTTGCTCACCCATCTTCTTCCATCTTTTAAGCACATTGGTGACTTTCTTATTTCTATTTCAAGTAAGTTATAATATATCATATTTCTTGTATATTAGTTCTATGATGAAATAAGTGTGTTTATGATGTTTTTGAGCTTGGTAGTGATGGAAGAGATAAAGATTTGTTTTACTATGGCATGAAAGGTGATGTTATCTTTAAAAGGGAGTTTTAGATGTACTTAAAGAGCATGGGCTTTTTCCCTTAGTTCTTGTTGTTTAATGGTTTATTAAATGATAATTAGTGTTCTAATATTCTTATTTGAGAAGGAAAGGGAGCTTAATTGGTGTTTTACACCTTGGTTAAACTAAAGGCAATATTGATGTGCTATACAATTAAGGCTTTGAAAGGAGTTGATGTATATGAATTAATTACATGAATTATTGATAATTATTAACTTCTTAAATATTAACTGCCATCCTAAAATTCTTATTTATGATGATAATTGAGACTTGAATGATGTCTAAAACCTTAGCTGTATTGAGTTAGATATTGATATCTTAATAAACTTATAATGTTCTTTATCTAAATAAGTTTTAATTATAAGGATAATTGATATATTTTAAGTTCTTTGATATTATTTGAGTTGCTAAATATTATGTAACATTATAAACTTAAGGTTTTGATGCATATAGCCAAGGCAAGTTAACAAAAGATCCATTTCAACTTTAAGCCCTAATCACAAGGGGAAGGCTAAAGAAGTTTGAGTAGACAATTAGAGTATTAATGCAATAAGGAGTTACACTTGGATTAGCCCAAGAAGAGCAAAGGATGTATGAAGCCTAATTAAAAGCTGATGGGAGCTTAAACTCTTCAAATAGAGCACTTAACTTAATACAATGAAGCCTAACTTGTGGAGAGCACCCAAGTATAACCAATTCGGCTAAGGTGTGTAAAAAGAAGCCCAAGGCATGTAAAAGGAAGCCCAAGTCATGTAAGCAAGGAAATAAGACCCAAAGTCAAAGATTTTTGTAAGATTTCCATAGTTGACAATGTTTCCATATTAGGATTTCCTTATTAGGATGAATCCTTTTCCTTTTCTATTTAGGAAGAGTTGTTCTTTAATTAGAAAAGTATATTGGTCTAATCTTATTGACTAATCATAATGTTTCTTTAGTTTTACTATTTAGTTTATGATTGTCTTTTCTTTATTACATTAGGAAATATTAAATTATGTTAGGGAATGTAAACTAAATCCTAACTGGTTTTGGATTAAGCATTGTAATGATATAAATAGCCCTTATATTCTGCCAAGAGGGCATTTATTCAATCAATATTATTATTGTTATCAATGTTGCTTGTGAGACTAAATTCTCTTCTTAAGTTCTTGAGTGACTTGGTGAGATTGTTGAGTGAAGGCTTAATAATTTCACAAACTTATTAATTCTGATCTTAAATTAGCTTGATTGATTTAGGGTTTGGGTTAACACAATTTTGAATCTTTATAACTTAGGTTGCTAGAAACAAGTTTTCTAGAGATCTAGTTGAGATTTGAAGATCAAAACTCCAATTGTGACATCCTATTTACTAATCATTAAAATTCTCTCAATCCATCCATTGTAATTAAAAAACCTTATTTCAATTATTATTATTATTATTTTCTTACACTATGTCTCTTGTTCACAACATAGTAACTATTTACAACAAAGTATACATGGCTAAACAACTAAAATACTAATAGACTGCATACTGGCCTAACCTCTATTAGACTGCTTGACAGCAACCTCAAAATGTAACTGGACATAATCTTTAGTCAACTCTTCCTGAAATAAAATTTAACGCAAAAGAGTGAGCTTGCATACTCAGTAAGTAAATGCAGAATCATACTTCAATCTCAAAGAACATAACAAGCATTTAAATATTAATAACTCATCATCATATCCATGCACAAAATAAAGAACTTTTACTCTTAAATGCCACATAGGCTATCAATAACGCTGCCACAATGGCTTTCATTTTTGGTTGTCACATAGGATATAAATATTGTTACCATACAAGCTATAGATATCATTGCCATACAAGCTATCAAATGTTATTGCCACACAAGATGTTATATTTTATTGCCACACAAGCTATAGATACCATTGCTACACAGGATGTTATATTTCATTGCCACACAAGCTATCAAATGTTATTGCCACACAGACTATTATATTTTATTGCCACACAGACTATAGATATCATTACCACACAGGCTATTGAATGTTATTGCCACACAAACTGTTATATTTTATTGCCACACAGACTATAGATATCATTGCCACACAGACTATCGAATGTTATTGTCATACAGGCTGTTATATTTTATTGTCACACAGGTTATATTTTATTACTACACAGGCTATCGAATAGTGTTACGTGCCAACAACATCAAGTATTATTCTTTAAAAAAATCAACTATAAATTCACCAAAATTTTAGCAATATAATGCCTAATAACAACACCCATAACTTTGGTAGCTCATATCACCACATACTCTCATTCCCCAGTCATAATTTATCAACGTTTCATGAAAATAAATAAATCAAGAGTATAAGAATCTTTTCATCAATGTATTCCTTAATATCATCACATTAAACAACATTTCATTCCATTGAGTATGTGTTAATGGCATTTAACCAATCACACGTATAGTACCATTAGCTATTTACTTACCCCCTCCTTCAGATTTATTAAGCCGTCGATGGTCCTGACTTATTCCCACTATTATCTTTAATACCTCGAGGACCTATTTCAATACACCAAATCAATCCATCATGATAAAGTAAGATTTTTATCTTGTTATGCAACTATGGCATGATTCATGCAAGTATACCAGTGTTTATGCATATTTTCCTTATATGGCAGCCTGAGCTTACTATACTCTCATAGCAATAACTCTAGATGTACTCATCCAAATTACTTGATTCTTTTTTTAAAAAAACTAGACACATAATGATATAATATATTCAAATTTCAAGCCAATATTAGACACATAGAAAATGTGGTGAATTTTTGAATTTTGCCATATTGCAATGTCATCTCAGTCTGAGTAGGTCTTATATTCTTGGGTGTATCTCAAATTGTACAAATCCAGTTGCAATAATAATATACCACCAGTTACAAAACATATAAAGGAACATTTTTTATGTTTAACTCATTGTCTAATTCAGTCTATAAAATCACCAAAACAAAGAACCAAATCTCAGGGTGAGTAGGTTTGTAACATGTTGACAAACAGTCATGATGAAGGGAAAATATCTCAACAACCATGCTAGATTTGGAAACAATATTTCATAGGAATGTAGATCAGACTTAAATATACAACTTTCAAGTTTGGACCATCATCATATTATGAATCTATGGCCATCAAATTCTTGAAAAATATAATTAAAAGAAGGGTGAGGTTTCATCTGTTTACAGGGTCAGTCCCAATCAATGAGCCATATCTCTTTCCACAAAGCAAATCAATCAAAAATGATTTACTAGTATTTAGAGGGGATATAAAGCTACAAATTTTATGTTTTTTACTTTGTCAAAATCAAAACATAAGGCCATTAAAATATAAGAAAACAGAAAGACTGAGGTCATTTCAGTTGGTTGTGAACCAGCCCTAATGAAGGAGCCATATCTCCTCACACACACAAAATCAAGCAAAAATGTTTCATATGAGTTTATATGAGACATCAAATTACAACTATCATATTTTTCTCTTTGCCTAGTTCCTCTTCTAGGGTTATGAAATTGTAGGTGCAAAATTCTGCTCTAATAGCAAAATCAACACAATCAGCTCTTGTTCTCTTGAATTTCAAATTCCATCCAAGAGTTCTATCTCAAATACTCCATAATTCTCACTAACCATGCCAGATTAACATGTCATGAGGGGTTAATTTCATGTTAAAATAAGATAAATTAACTTACCTAATGTCCTAGAATTAGAAAACCTTAGGATTCTTTCCTAGGCAGCTCACTCTTCTTCCTCTCTTTCTTCTTCTTCTTCTTCTTATTCTTCTTCTTCTTCCTTTCTTTCTTTCTTCCTTAGCTCTCTCTTTCTTCTGTTGTACCTCACGCCTAGCCCCTCAATTCTGATCTAAAAGGGTTAGAGATTACACTTGTAAGCCTATTACAATAAGACAAAATCATGGTGTTTCATTTGTATTGGTTAAAAGTTCACTTTTCCTCTTTTAATCCCTCTTCTTCACTCATTAAACACCTTTATCCATCTCCTAATCCTTAGATGCTCCTTATTTTTTTAAATAAGCTCTAAAATACCATTATTTATGATACTATAATGTGCACACAACATAAGATAATTTTCCATTCAACCATACAAACATTACATATATGTTCAAGTGACCCAAATGTAATGGTGCAAGTGTCATCGTCGTGTTTCTCTAATTCACATGTCTAAACAATTTTTTATCCAATGCATATGATATGGGTTGAGAATGTTACAATTCTCTCCCTCTTA
>CATIWR010344627.1:0-14665 GCA_949677035.1 Omphalea diandra
TGGTCTAATCTTGTTGACCAATCATAATGTTTCTTTAGTTTTCCTATTTAGTTTAGGATTGTCTTTTCCTTATTACATTAGAATTCTGTTAGGGAATGTAAACCAAATCCTAATTGGTTTTGGATTAAGCATTGTAAGGCTTTAAATAGCCCTCACATTCTGCCAAGAGGAAGACAATCAATCAATATTATTTTTGTTAGCAATTTTTGCTTGTGAGATTAAATTTTCTTCTTGTGTTCTTGAGTGGACTTGGTGAGATTGTTGAGTGAAGGCTTAATAATTTCACAAACTTGTTAATTCTGGTCTTAAATGGGCTTACTTGATTTAGGATTTAGGTTAACACAACTTTGAATCTTTATAACTTAGGTTGCTAGAAACAAGTTTTCTAGAGGTCTAGTTGGGATTTGAAGATCAAAACTCCAATAATTGTTTTGATAGATCTAGGCAACTATTCTCAAGCATACGGGTAAGGAATCTAATCCAATCTTGTTCGTATCACTAAGCCTATATTAAGAGCATTTGAGGAGGTTAATGTAGAATTTTTAGAGGATCATATTTCACGACCTCTCATGCATGGAAAATACTATGGCGAATGCCTATGCTACCTTGGTTTCTATTTGGGAAAGGTTGAAGAAGATGTTGATGAAATCGCTACTCATGCTAAGAGTTACAGTACCCTGCTATGTTCAAAAAAAATGTTATAGGTGTCAATAGAAAATCATATGTGGTATTATGACATGTAGAGGTACCTAAAGAACAGGGAGTACCCTGAAGGGGCTAAAAAGAAGGACAAATATGTAATTAAGAGGTTGGCATCACAATTTATAGTCTATGATGGTATAATGTAAAAATAAATGCCTGATGGAGTTCACTTGAAGTGTTTAATAGAAGAAGAAGCAAATGAAGTTATGAAAGAAGTGCATGAGGGAATTTATGGTCCCTACATAAACGAGAAAGCATTGGCAAGGAAAATTCTAAGGATGGATTATTATTGAACCACAATGAAGCAAGATCACATACGAATGGCTTGAAGTTGTCATGCGTCAAATTCATGGTAGCCTCAATCACTTGCCTCTTATGGAGTTACAAAATTTGATGTTACTTTAAAGCCATTTATAGCTTGGGGTATTGATGTGACTAAAAAAATTAGGTCAGCTTCCATAAAAGGGCATAAGTGCATTATAATGGTAGTAGACTACTTACCAAAGTAGGTGAAAACTAAATCTTTTAGCAAACTAGGGGCAAATTAGATGGATCAATTTATAAAAAAAACAATATCATTTGTCCTTATAGTGTACCACACTATATCATAATGGATAATGGAGTGCACTTTTAGACAGAAGTCAGGAAGATCCTAGAAAAGTACAATTTTGACTCATCATAAGGCATCACTTTATAGGCCATAAGCCAACGGAGGTAGAGGAAACTAATAAGAATGTCAAAAACATGTTTTTCAAGATGGTAAAGGGCCTATAAGGATTAGTTTGAGAAATTTCCATTAGCATTATGGGGATATTGAATAACACTAAAACATTGATAGGAATAACATCGTACTCCTTGGTATACAAAATGGAATCAATTTTATTAATACAAATAAAAATAAAGTCACTATGGGTGCTAGTCGAGTATAAGATTCTTGAGTACCAGAGGTTGAAGGGTCTTTATCATATTCAATTGTATTAGGCTATGATGGCCTATATTTTTAAGAAGAGAGTCAAGGCAAGTACCATAAGAGTTGGAGATTTGGTGCTGAAGGGAATAAGGCCACAAACTCAAGATCCTTGAGGAAAGTTGAAGCTGAATTGGGAAGGTCCTTATGTGGTCAAGCAGATTTACTTAGGAGGGGCTGTAAAGTTGTTAGATATGGTTAGGAATGAGTTCTCTGAGCCGAGGAATATATAAAGACTAAAAAAGTATGTCATGTAAGGAAATGAGAAAAGTGAAATAAGCTCACTAAGTCAACCTAAAAAGGGTGGCTTAGGCAAAAATTAGGGCAAAAAGAAAGAAACAAAAAATAAGGGAAAAGTCTGCTAAGTCAAAAACCTGAAAGGGTGGCTCAAGTAGAAATTGGGACATAAAATATATAATAATCAAACCAAAAGGTGAAAAAGTGTGATTAACCACTGAGGATACTCATGCAAGGATGATGGGATGTAGAGCAATGGCAAAGACGACCAAAATGGAGAACATGAGATCGATGAGCTAATGGCATATAGTAAGACAATCAGATGGTCTATTGTGTGATTATTGAAAGTAGTGATCATGCATTTAATTAATATGTAATATGTGAACTGAAATGATCCATGTTAGGCATAGTATTGAAAGAAAGTACATAATAAAAGTAACCTTAGTCAAACATGTCTTTAAACTAGCCTTAATGCAATAAGTTTTTTCATGAAAGCTCATTGTTCATAATAGCTAATATTTTGATGAGATAAGAAAGATCCTACAATATTAAGTACCATTCAGCCAAGCCATAAAATTAGCATCATCCATAGGAAGAGAGTCTCTAATAGTGAAGAAGTCATAAACATAGTGATCTACCCATGTAACACCCACCTTATCTAAGAAACATTGAGTTGAGGGTCCATTCATGAAGGAAGAGAGCAAAGGAACCTCATTCTAGGGAGTGCTAAACTAGCAACGCATCTTGGCTGCATCATACAAAGTCCTAAATGAAAGAGCGAGGAGGATCATGTAATCTCCTTAAGTCCTTATAGTAGCTCTTAATAATCTCCACCAAGGGCAAGGCCAACGAATGTCAGAAGCACTAATGTGGGACATCTAATTTATCCACTCAACCTTGTAAGTAGCAAGTCTTGACAAGCAACAGTTCAAATGATGTTGTAGGTAGTAAAGCATTGCATTCACAATGGGATAAATTAGTAAGCCCAATTTCTCTTATGGCCATATTTAAAAAATAAATAAAAATAAAAATAAAATAATAAAAAAAATAAAGGCTTGTTAGTAGCCTAAGCAAAAAAATGGGCAACCCGCTAGACTAAAAACCAATAAGGGAGGTCCAACCAAAAGTTAAGGTAAAAAAAAAAGTAATACACGAAAAGGCTACCATTGGGAGGGTTTGTACCTAAAGAATGGAATTTTGGAAAGGAATCATTGATCCCAAGGGATGCCTTATCCAAACCCATAATAGTTTCATCTAAAATTATCGGGATATGGGTTTCCTAAGCTTAGTCTACTTGAGAAGGGGTAAAATCTATAGGTCTATCTCTCCATCATCTCGCCATAGTAAGAACTCCCCCATCAGAATTGTAACTACAATTGGGCATGACCCCTAAAAGGGTAAAGAGTGAAAAAAGATGCCATGAGAATTTTCACCTCAACTAGGGTTTATTTGGGCACAACATCATATTACAAATCGAATGGCTCCATCATCTTATAAACATGTTGACAACCTATATGCGGTAAGTAAATCTAATTAGCAGCCATGCCATGACAGTCAAGAATGGCACCAAATTCCTCCAGTAGAGGGCAGATCTTAGTGTCTCCAAATGGAAAGAATGTGTAGTGGGATCCCATAAATCGCAAGCTATCTAAAGAAAATCAAAGTCGAGTTGTACAAATAAGAGGTAATAAAGAGCTTCAAGATCAGCCCAAGGTAGATCAAGCTAATTTTATGGTGGAAGAGACATTAAAAAAAGCTTTACCTAAAGTTAGGAAGTAAAAATGGTAGTTTAGGAGGTGGAAATCATGATCAAGAATTTGTAGAAGGAGAGTATAGTTAGGGCCTTACAATTATAAATAGTTGCACATGGCTACACATACCACTTGAGATGTCTATACAAATAACTTGGTGATTTGTATAGATCAGTTTTCTTAAAAAATATTGGGCAAAGTTTCCCTTGCACTTTAAGTTTATAAATTGCTTCGTGCCTATTCCAAAAGGCATGTGTATACTCAAATAGGCAAAAATAGTGTAATTATACATTCAGAATGCAAGATCATGAGCTGGAATTATGATTATGCTTTTATAGAAAAAATCTCAAGGTTTTAGTAAAATGGAGGTGAAGTTGCCTCAAAAGCATTCTAAAGGTTCTAAGTGTTCAAATATGCATCAAAAAAGTTATAGGGCATTCAAATCACCTAAAAATTCCCACAACATCCATCAAATGTATAGAAAATTGAAAAGAAAAATTCTAATATAAAGAACTCTAGATAGTCTCAATCTCATTTGCTCTAAAATGTAGTCTCCTCATTGTCTTCCTCACCTTCTATGAGGCAACGTACTTGTAAGAGTCCTCAGCTACCAGTGAGGCCATCTACTCGATATGGGCCTCAGTTACCGCTAATCTTTGCTTTATGGCCCATAATTCGCATGTCAGGCACTAGATCATCTATTGCAAGACACCTAAGGGTGAATAAGGATAGGACACTAAACACACAATCACACTTATAAACAAGCATACATGATTAGAATTTTTAGATAACCTGCATCTCTCGAGTCTGTTATATTATCCCTCTTTTCAAAGCAGCAATCAGGTCCATCATTGCCTCAACTTGGACACTAGGAATTTGCAAAATACACATCATATGAGTAACATGCAACTGAATCCAAGAGTGAAATAAATGAAGATGTGAAGTAAAGTTTGCTTATATGGGTAGTGTTGGTCAGCTCGAAAGTGCACAAGGACTAAACAATCTCTAAAGTCATCATGGACTCCGCTAATGACACCATATAGGACTAAACCATGTTATAGGGGATGTGGTTGAGCTCACCCACCACCATAGGCTCCAATCTCATGAGAGTAAAAATGCAAGCCCTCTTATGGCCCTAAATGGTAAGAGCAGGCTCAATGGGCCTCCACTCAATGTGCGCGTTCGTCCCTCAAGACCTACATCGAAGAATCATCCCCTTATAATCCTCGTACCATAAAAATGTTTGGATTGTTACCTCATCCATTAAAATTATACTATAAGTGCCCCGACTATCTTGGTTCGAAAGATGATCCTATTTGTGATGAACTAATCCCCTGTCATGAACCATAAGGTCCATCGAATATCCTCCTCCTCATTCATATCTGCTGCTCAAAATATGTTTGAAGGTGGATGAGGGGGGACAAGATGAGTATTTAGCCCCACACACCATCGGAGGACTCGCTCCCCTAAATACCACCCTCATAGGGATGGGCTGACCAACAAACACTACTCATAAGAGAAAGCCTCTTCCTCCACCACCTCTGACTATCAGGTGTTAGCAGGCCCTTCCAGTATAGATAAAGCTATAAAAGAGAACAACCACAACTTATCACTGTAAGTATATAACCAAAAATCGATAAATAATACAGGGAGCTAATAATTATTTCTTCTCGTAAGACAGATGTACCTGGTCTAAAGTGAGGGAATTCAAGCATGCAAGCTTGACCTCTACTGAGGACTCCTACTAGCAAGTTGCACTCTACCTAATGAATTGGGGATAACAACCCTTCATGTTAGGCAAGGGGCTGCTACCCTATAGTAGGCCTAACTCCACAACCCAAGGCTATTAATGAAGCACAATGTCAGTTCAAAACTACTAAATAGGAATAAATAGATGAAGTAAAGGGGTTCAAAAATTACTAATAATGAACAATGCCATGCACCTCCCATGTAAGAATGCCCTCTGCTGCACCAATCCAAAAACTGATACAAATATGCTAGTGCAGTAGATCATTAGTCAAAAGGGTGGACGAGCCCTAAATCCACCTTTGTCGATAATAGTTGGATCTCCTCACATTCGACAGGTTTGCTAATAAAATCATCAATAAATTGTAAAGTAAAAAGTAGTGCACCTCCTAGTCCACCACTTCTTTGTAAAGTATCCTCAAAAGCAATGGGAACACCTATCTTTAAGCAAGACTGCTCGAAGTAGACACCCCCATTCATCTGGGGAACACAACTTAGGAGTCAATGGACATAATCCCTCTTTAGCACAAGCTTGACCATGCTAGAATCAGTAAGAAGAGGGATCCTTGCAAACTTGATCCACGTTATGTAAATAAAATCCCTAGGTGTGATCACCACCTCTCAAATATTGACAGATAAAAGGTATGAGTAGTGTCCATCCATCACTCGATGGTGCTTGTGTCATCACATAGTTGATACGTAGGGCCTTCTCTAGTAACATTTGAATGAGGCTAGTCTCCTTCAAGTGAGCAAGGACTCAGGGATGCAACTATCTGAACCAGGCTCTAACAAGGCCAACAACTATTCCCCCTTTTAGAATGAGACATCACCCTATAAATGGAAAAAATGGAAGGAGATGAATGATAAAATAGGCAAATATTGAAATCCCATACGATAGGAAATAAAAGGCAAGCAAAAAAGAAACAAACATAATTAAAAGTCACACATGGGCACCCAAATTGAGGTTACTTAAGTCAGCCAAAAATAAAGTCATTAACCCCAGGTATGCAAAATGTTTTGATTTTTTGAATAATGAAATAACATCCCATACTTAACGATGAATAATCAATCGCAGTCATGGCAAACATTGTTTTGTGAAATTTTATGAAAAATTGGAAAAATTAATTTTTAAAAAATATGGAAAAATCCTAGATTAGGGCTGACAATCACACAAATAGATTCCAAAAAATTAACCAGGGCATGCAAATCAAGACAACAAATCAATTGGTAGACAATAAAAAAGATTAAATAATTTCAGCAATTAAGAAGTGAGTGTCTAACTCGTTCTAAATATTTTTTTTGGAACTAACCTAGTTTCATAAGCATAAAATAATTCTAGGGCAGTGCCTAAAGTGTAGAATGACAAAAGGATAGTAATGAATAAATTTAACAAAGTAAAACAAATAAGAAATGAAAACCTACCATACCCAAAACTTCCCCTGTCAGGTGATAGTACAAATTATAAACTATTGGTATGCCCTGGCATGACTTGAAGCTAATCAAAACAATCTTTGGAGTCGCCATCTTTATAAGGTTTACCCCTAAAAAACCGTAGGCAATTGGTAGTTGTGCCAAAGTGTTGTAGATAGCAGCATCCTCATTGAAGAACTGCTTGGTGGCATTGAATATCACATCATTAACATCGACAATCGTAGAAGTTTGTAAGCAAAAAAGGCAATCAAAAAAGGAAGAGCTAATCTAGAGAGAAGAGACAAAGAGAGAAGGAGATAAAATCCTGTTAAGTTGGTTGTACAGACGAGTAGCTTGTGTATACAACCCACAAAACGTCAACAAAGAAAAAAGAATGATCCATTGAGATAAAATTACCATAATACCCTTACAAATTAACAAAGCTTGAAAATCTAATTCAACCCTCTAGTTTAATCGCTAAATTACCAAAATGTCCTTTATCAACAGAGTTGACTCTTTCAAGAGTATTGGAGGAAAACCATAAGCAAAATCCATATTTCAAGAACTATTTTAGTTGAAAGCACATAACACATATGTTGGACTAGGATGGTTAATCCTAAGTCTTGGACCTCTTTTGATCTTGACAAAGGAGATTGATCAATCCTAATGTTTTAATTAAATGTTGTTTTGCAGCTTTAAGATAGATTTTCAAGTGAAAATTGGATGGAGTTCATAATCTTTAAGAAGACAAAGTTCATACAAATTCGAGGTTAGTGGTTTGTAATTCGTGACCGTGACCTAGTTCAAAGATAGGACAAAACTCGACCAGAGGGATTTGTGAGCATCATTACTGTCGTGACACATCTAAAAATGGGAGTGTCCAAGTCACAAGCGAATTCATGATCTGTGTCACGCCTCAATCGCGACCGCAACTTTCAAAGTGATTAAAACAGGGAACCAAGTCCATAATCATAGCATGCGAAGTGTCCCAAGTATCCATTGGAGAACAAAATTTGTGAGAGCAACATTATGGGTAGTGACCGCAATTCAAGAAGAAGAAGATTGTCTTTCAAATAGAAGAATTTGCGTCCTGACCTGTACAAAGAATAATCACGACTGTCACTTTTATGGCCAGCTAGAGTGCAACGACTATATTTTTTTGATAGACCAATGGGGATCTGCCACGTGGACTAGCCACTAGACACAAATGGGGTTTTTTACTGTAATTTTCAGCTCCCGTATGGAAATTTGGATTTCGTGACCGCAAATGACTAGTAGTGACCACAACTCTTGTCTGTCATGCAATTAATGCAGAATCTATCGAGCATGATTTGGAGATTTAATGAGCTTCTTAGTGTAACGTCTCTTTGGTGGGTATGGGCTATAAATACTCCACCAAATAGATATAAATGCAAGAGAATTCATTAACTTGTAACAAAACTCTTGCACTTTTGCTACTCATTCTTTCTATTCTTTAAGTGATTGTTTGGTGTGAGCATAAACACCAATTGAAATAGGTTTTATGTGAGCCTATAAAAACACTAGAGAAAGGTTTTAGTGTGAGCTTATGAAAACACTTAAGAGACGTTTTAGTGTTAGCCTTCAAAAACACTTGTAAGAAAGGTTGTTATGTGAGCCTTGAAAACACAGTGTAAAAGTTAGGTGTGAACTTAGAAACACCATTTGAAGTTAGTGAAACACCCAATTGTAAAGAATTAGGGAGTGGACGTACGGTTGATTACACTCTAACCACTATAAATATTGTCTCTTATATTTTCTCTTTTTCCTCATTTTAAGTTTTTTCTTAAAACACCAATTTAACCCCCGTTTCTTGGTGCCTAGGGCTAACTAGTGGTATTAGAGCCAAGTCTCACATATAGGCCTTAATTGGGTGAGCAAAGTTCATGGCACAAGAGGGAATCCACTCACACCTCAAGCCCACTTTGATGGATCCGACTATACTCATTAGAAGTATAGGATGAAAATTTACCTTAGTACATATGTGGCGGACCTTTGGGATGTTGTTGTCAAAGAATGGAAGCCACCCACTAAAGTAGTGGATGAAATTGAAGAACTTATTCCAAGGGAAGATTAGGTTGAAGCTCATAGGAGGTCAAATGGCAAAAATAAGAGAGTAATGGCCATTCTTCTAAGCTCTCTCTATAGGGAATAGATTGGAAGAGTGCAACATTGCCAAACAGCTCATGCCATTTGGAAGACTCTTAAAAACTACCATAGGGCACAACACTAGTTAAATTAAGCTGATTAGAGATGTACGTGACAAAATAGGAGCTCTTCATGATGAAGGACCATGAAAGCATCATCAAAATGACAAATAAACTCATATCCATCGTCACTAACATGAAGAAATTTAGAAGGACTCTCACTAACTATGAGGTAAACACAAAAAACCTTAAAACTCTTCCATTAGATAAGTTTGGTGTAAAAGTGTGCAACATTTAAGAGTCCAATCCGAAGATTAGAAAGGTACCTACAAATGTGTTGATAGACAAACTCTTAACTCATGAGTTTTCCTTATAAAAAAATGAGCGAATGAAGAAATTAAGGGGCCAAGGAGATAGACCAGAAAAAGAAGAAGAACCTAGGCACTCAAATCCTCAACAAAGGAGAAGGAGCTAGAAACTACCTCTATTGATGAAGAAAGTGACAAAGAAGAAGAGGAGCTAGCAATGCTCTCAAAAAGGACAAAGGAGTTTATTAGAAGAATAAAAGAGAGAAGAAGTTTTAAGAAGACAGCTCCTAATCCTAGAGAGAGTTCTAATGAAGTCACTTGCTATGAGTGTGGAAAATAAGGCCACATCACATATGATTGTCCTAGAATAAAGAAGAAGAAGAAATGGGATAAGAGAAGAATATGAGTTTTTCAGCCACTTTGGATGACAACTCAAGTGAAGATGAAGAAGAAGGAGAAGTTACCAACATTTGCTTCATGGCCCAAGAAGATTCTCCAAATGAAGTTAGTACTTATTCCCATTCTCATTCAGATTTCGATGAAATAGATGAAGAGCTTTTAGAGGCTTTTACTATGAGATATAACAAATACAAGTCACAAATGAAGTCTTGCAAGAAAAAATGTCAAAAATTAGAAGATGATTATAAATCCCTCAATATAAGTGAATTGAGAGCATCAAATGATGTGCTCAAAAAATTTATGGAAAATCTTTCTACATCATCTTCTTCATTGGCTTTATTGAGAAAAGAGAATGACTCTCTAAAAGAAGAAGTAATTGAGCTTAGAACTCTCTACAAGGAGAAGTCATTGAGCTTAGAAGCTCAATCTCTAAGTTCCATAAAGGAAAAGAATCCTTAGACACATTGATTATGTCTCAAAGACCACCATTGATTTGACATAGTCTATGTTTCAATGGAGCCTCCTCATCATTACAAACTACATTTGTTAGATCATCAGAACCTCAAACCTCAAGTGTTGAGGTAATTGGGAAGAAAATTGCTCCTAGCATTAAGCCTCCTAAGCCTAACGGCAAAGGGAAGGCTCCCTCAAGCTCAAGAGCCAAGACTCAATGCGCTAACTATGCCTACATGTACAACAAAAAAAATGCTCACTCTCATAAACAATTCTATACTACTTCTCATCATATGTGCACATGTAAGCATTCACATAATCAAGGTATGAGAAGTTCTCTTACTCTTACTAAATTTGTGCATAGGAGAAAGACTTACAAGTCTAAACTCCATTGCCATTATTGCATGAAATTTGGGCATGTTAACATTCATTTTTTTATTAGGAAGGCTCACCTCAAATTAAAGGACCTTTCAACTCTTAACCTCCTAAGACCCAAGTATGCTTGGGTACCTAAGAAAAGGTGACTCACTTTTGCTGTGTAAGGGAGTGTGGCAACCACCAAATCAAGTAATTGGCATATGAATAGTGGACATTCCAGTCTAGAAATAGAAAGCTATTCACAACATTAAAGGAAAAAGAAGGTAGAGATGTCACATTTGGTAATAATGCCAAGGGTAAGGTAATAGGCATTGAAACCATTGGTAAGAATAGTTGTTCATTAATTGATAATGTCTTATTAGTTAGTGGCTTACAACATAATTTGTTAAGTGTAAGTCAATTAAGTGACAAAGGAAATAAAGTCACCTTTGATCTTGGGGAATGCCGAGTCACCACTTTAGTGGATGATGAGGTTATTTTCAAGGGTGAAAGGAAAGGCAATACCTACTCAATTGACTTAGACAATTTGGCTAACCAATCTTTTAAGTGTCTTATGTCTTTGAGCAATGAATCTTGGTTATGACATAGAAGGCTTGGACATGTAAGCATGAATCTTCTTCAAAGCCTATCTAAAGGAAAGTTGGTGGAAGGCTTTCCCAAGCTAAATTTCCCTAAAGGCAAGACATGTGGTCCTTACCAAATGGGGAAGCAACATCAAGCCTCCCACAAAACCAAAAATGTTGTAAGTTCTTCTATACCTCTTTAACTAGTTCATAAGGACTTGATAGCCTAGGAGTGCTAGCTTAGGTGGAAAGCATTTTGCACTAGTCCTAGTTGATGATTACTCTAGGTTTACTTGGGTATCCTTTTTAGCTCATAAGAATGATACTTTTGCTGTTTTCAAGAGTTTTGCAAAAAGAGTTCAAAATGAAAAAGACTACTTCATTTCTTCTACAGAAGTGACCATGAAAGGAATTTCAAAATGAGTCTTTTGAAACTTATTGTTTAGAGAATAAAGTTTTTCATAATTTTTCAACTCCTAGAACACCACAACAAAATGGTGTTGTAGAGAGAAAAAATAGAACACTAGTAGAAATGGCTAGGACCATGCTTAATGAGTATTTTTTATCGAATTACTTTTGGGCCAAAGCCATTAATACTTCGTGTTACATTGGAAATAGAGTTTTTAAAAGAGCCATTCTCAATAAAACTTCGTATGAGCTATGGAATGATAGAAAACCCAATATATCATACCTAAGAATATTTGGATGTAAGTGCTATATTTCAAATACCAAGGTTAATCTTGGGAAATTTGACTCCAAGACCAATGGAGGAATATTCTTAGGCTATTCCATGTCTAACAAGGTGTATAGAGTCTTTAACAAGAGTTCAATGGTAGTTGAAGAGTCTATGAATGTTGTCTTTGATGAATGTAGTAAACTTGATCTTGGGAAAGGTGTTTTTGTTGATGATCTTGTAGGTAATTTTGAAAAATTAGAATTGGAAGACACCATAAGAAGAGAGGATAAAAATAAGGAAGGAGGTGAATCATTAAAAGAAGATGAGGAGCCACAACATCAACATAGAGATGAGCCAAGCCAAGATCTACCTAAAGATTGGAGATTTTCTAAATATAACCCCAAGGACTTGATCATTGGTGATACCTCTAAGGGTGTAAGTACTAGATTACAACTTCATCCTTTAAATAATAATCTTGCCTTTGTTTCTCAACTTGAGCCAAAATCAATTGATGAGGCTCTTAATGATGAGAGTTGGGTGCTTGCTATACAAGAGAAACTCAACCAATTTAAGAGAAACAATGTATGGGAACTTGTCCCTAGGCCTAAAGAACACTTCATTATAGGTTGCAAATGGGTGTTTAGGAACAAGTTAGATGAGCAAGGTCTTATCACAAGGAATAAAGCTAGATTGGTTATTAAGGCAAACAACCAAGAGGAAGGCATAGATTATGATGAGACATTTGCCCCCGTTGCAAGATTAGAGACCATTAGGATACTTTTAGCTTTTGCATGCCACATGAATTTTAAGCTTTTTCAAATGGATGTTAAAAGTGCATTTTTGAATGGAATCATTGAGGAGGAAGTTTATGTTAAACAACCTCCTGGTTTTGAGTCGCATTGTTTTCCAAATCATGTTTTTAAATTGAACAAAGCCTTATATGGATTGAAACAAGCTCCAATAGGTTGGCATGAAAGGCTTAGTTCATTTCTCTTGAAAAATGATTTTGAAAAAGGAAAAGTTGACACCATACTATTTATTAAAAAGCACAAGCATGATACACTAATTGTACAAATCTATGTTGATGATATCATTTTGGTGCTACTACTGAATCTTTTTGTGAGGATTTTGCTAAGTGTATGACTAGGGAATTCGAAATGAGCATGATGGGAGAGCTCAAGTTCTTTCTTGATCTATAAATCAAACAAACTAAAGAAGGGATCTTCATCAACCAAGCCAATTACACAAGGGAAATACTTAAGAAGTTTGGCATGTATGGTTGCAAAGTAGCCAAAACCCCTATGAGTGGTACCATCAAGCTAGACAAAGATGAATCAGGTAAGACTGTAGATGAAAAGAGATAATGAGGTATGATAAGATCTCTACTTTAACTTACTGCTTCTAGGCCGGTATCATGTTGAGTGTATGCATGTGTATTAGGTTCCAATGCTCTCATAGAGAATCTCATTTAAATGTTGTTAAAAGAATTTTTAAGTATTTGCATGGCATAATTCACTTAGGGTTATGGTATCCTAGGGATTCATTCTTTAGTCTCATAGAATATTCGGATGTGGATTATGCAGGTAGTTTATTAGACAAAAAAAGCACTTTCGGGACTTGGCAATTTATAAGAGAATGCCTAGTATCTTGGTTTAGCAAAAAGCAAGTGTCGATTGCCTTATCCACCATAGAAGCCGAGTATGTTGTTGTGGGTTGTTGTTGCGCCTAAGTTCTTTGGATAAAATAATAATTGAAGGATTTTGGCAAAGTGATTTGATCACATTCCTATTAAATGTGACAACACTAGTGTTGTTAATCTTTTTAAGAATCCCATCTAACATTCTAGGAGCAAACACATAGATATTAGACATCATTTCCTTAGAGATCATATGCAAAAGGGTGATGTTATGTTAGAGCTTATTGACACAAATAATCAATTTGCAGATATTTTCACTAAACCTCTCAATGAAGAAAGATTGAACTTCATTAAGAGAGAATTGGGAATGCTTGATGGAAGCTCCCTAAAGTGAAAATTTGATCTTATATGAATGATTGTTATGTGTGTTTATTGTTGTTTGTTAATTGTATGTCATGCGTTTTCTGTATGAAATATTCCAAGTGGATCACAATTTTGATTCTTTCAAAACTTTTTTTTTCATTATTATCCTTGATGACACATAATTCATTGTCGCTATCTTATCTTCACGGTCGCGATTTATAAGTCTTAGTCACCTGGCTGTTAAACATCAAATCGTGGTCACGAGAATCATGCTCCACCACGAATTTTGGTCAAGAATTCAAATTTTTGACCATAAAAGTGCGTATTCTTGAGAAAAATTTGTCCATTACTCACATTTTCTGGAATTCATGATAGCGACTCATCAATTTGCGAACATTAAGTGATTTGATGGCCAACCATTTTTATCTCCCCATTAATGCAATTCTAGTCATTTCTAGCCATTTACAGAGACTTCAAATGGCTATAAATACCCCTTTTAACAGTACCATCCTTACTTCTCTTCCAACATCAATTTCTCTCTCTCAAAACTCTCTAAAATCATAAATCCTCTACTTCCTTTGTAATGGCTCCTAAGAAGATTTCAAGGTCACGAACAAGGTTGGATTAGATTCCTTACCCGTATGCTTGGGAATAGTTGCCCAGATTTATCAAAACAAGTATTGGAGTTTTGATCTTCAAATCCCAACTAGACCTCTAGAAAACTTGTTTCTAGCAACCTAAGTTATAAAGATTCAAAGTTGTGTTAATCCAAATCCTAAATCAACTAAGCTAATTTAAGATCAAAATTAACAAGTTTGTGAAATTATTAAGCCTTCACTCAACAATCTCACCAAGTCCACTCAAGAACTCAAGAAGAGAATTTAATCTCACAAGCAAAATTGCTAACAAAA
>CATIWR010344631.1:0-48389 GCA_949677035.1 Omphalea diandra
ATTAAAACACAAGTTGTAATAAGTTGGGTGTGAGCTTGAAAACACCATTGATTTAGTGAAATACCCAATTGAGTGATTGGGGAGTGGACGTAGGGATAGTTTTGCCCGAACCACTATAAAATTCTTGTGTCTACATTGTTCCTTCTTCTTCTCTTCATCTCTGTTTTAAAATTTTTATTCACCAATTCAACTCTCTTCTTGATGCCTAGGGACAACAATTTTAAATATATAATTATCATTATATTAAAAAATGTTATATATTAAAATTATATTAATTTATATATGTAAAATGATTAAGAGTGTCATCTGTTATCACTCATGCTTAGACTCAAGGTTAAAGATCTTAATATAATCAATTAATATTATCAAATTTACATAAATTGATAATTCTTTTATAAAAGTGAAAAATCGATTTAAATCCAATTAACTGTGTTGACAATTTAAAGATGAGATAATTTGTTTCAATAATCATTAAGTTGTAACCAAAACTGTAATATGGTTATCATACATTAAATTTATTCAATTAAATAACAAAATATTTACTTTGTTTTCTTTGGTAACCTTTTAATTTTCTGAACGCTCATGCTTGAAGCACCCCATATTAGTGATTTTCTCCAACTTTAAAACCACATCAGTATTAATATCATAAATATTATTTATATTAATTGTTTTACTGTTCTTTGGGATTGATTATTAACACTTTTATATTTCTAATAATTTACTATATAATAACCTTTTAATTCCTCATTGTTAAGGGACCCAAAAGTTCTACTGATATAAAAATAGTTGATAAAGTTACACATGGAACTTATCAATCACATGTAATGCATATGGTTTAATAGGAAATGACACCGAGTGAATCAACGCATTAGTAGAAGCTATATTATATGCCTCATCATTCCAATTACAACATTTATTTACTGTTTTTATATTATTTTGTGAAGTTACCAACCCAAATAAACTTTTTAATTAATTTTTGAAATTTCCTGATGATGATATAAACCATGAACTACTTTTTATTTTAGAAGTACACTAGTGTCCATTTCTAATCATTATTTGAAAATTTGAGTTCTATTAGAATTATAAAAAAATATTCAATAAAAACTCTTCAATTTTGATTGATTATAGTTGACCATCACTGAATAAATCGTTAATTAGTAATAATGGTAATCGATTACTAATTGAAAGGCTAAATCACAATATTTTGAAATTGAAAAACAAATATGATAATTTAATTCAAACTTTAAATATTGAACAAGAACAAATATATGATAATATTATCGTTGTGATTGAACTTAATAAAAAAATAATTATTTTTTATTTATGATCATGGTGGAATTGAAAAAACATATTTATATGAAGTCATTATATCTAAGCTTAGATTATAAGGAAAAATTATTTTAGTCATCGTATTGTCAGGTATTGCTACATAATTATTATCTAGATGTAGAACTATGCATTCTCATTTTAAAATACATAGTAATTTAAATGGGCACTCAACATGTGGTGTAAAAAAAGAAACACAATTAGCAAAACTAATAGAAGAAACAAAACTTATAATTTGGGACGAAGCTCCAATGAATGATAGACATTATTTTAAATCATTAGATAGATCACTTAGAGGTATTTTATGTAACTCAAGGGAAGGGAAGCTAGACAATCCTTTCGATAGAAAAATCTTATTACTCGGAAGTGATTTTCGACAAATTTTACCCATTGTGATTAATGATGATAAACAAAATATTATAAATGTGTTAATAACAAAATCTTATTTATGAAAATTTTTCAAAATATATAAATTAACTACTAATATGCATTTGACAATCCATAAGTTTAAAAAACTAACTAAAATACAAAAAAAAAAAACAGTTGTACATACACTTTTAGTGACAAATATATTAATTTTGGTATATATTGGCATCTATGTATATAGATATCAACGTCAATCTTATATTTTTTATACATCTACTCTTCACGCAACACTTATATTAACTTCAACATATATTGCCACTTGTATATATAGATGTTAATGCACATCTACAACTTTATGACAATATTTAGTGCTAAAGTACTAGAATCATCTAATATCTTAGTGAAGATAAGAAATTCTTGTTTTTTTACTTGCACAAAGTGCCACTTCTATTCACATGTGTAGTAACCCTAACTCTTACTGAAGATCCTGCAAATAACTTTTTTTGCTTCCATCTGGCTATTTAAACCTTTATCATTTCCTTAAATGTTTAACTTCTTTGTGTCATATTCTTCCACATTTTAATATTATATTTTTATCACAATTATTAACTATGTAATTATTGCAAGCAAGGATGCTAAGTTGAACGTAATAAGTAACATAATACTGTGACACACCTTTATGCATTACATTACATTAACACTTTGTCTCTCAAATTATCTTTTTTGTATATATATTTTTAGTTATAATATCTAAAACATGTAGTTGTTGTATGTAAGACTTTTAGAATTTTATTATAGTCATTTCTATAATTCGTATCATACCTATAATACAAGTTTATGAATTGCATAACACTATCTATAATACACGTCCATGAATTGCATAACACTAGCATTTTTTTGTCATATATCATCTAGTATTTTATGTTTACAATTATGATATTTGAAAAACTGACATTAACTATACCACCTGTGAAGTTTTCTTTCATAACACGTTATCATTTTCTAACTTTTACTTCTCATCTATTACTTTCATAAGACGTTATCATTTTCTAACTTTTACTTCTCATCTATTACTATCACTAATATTAATATTTTTTTAACAAGTTATTTAATACAAATGTTAGTTAGTTTAATTCAACTTGTAAATAAAAAATTACATGAAATTGAAATATATGTTTGTAACTACACTATAACTTAATTAAATATAATAAGAAAATAATTTGCCCATGAATAAATTTGAGATTAGAGGACAGAAATGCAAACATTATGAATGTGCTTATATCGAAGACAATAAACGTATGAATATATTAAATACTTTCGCAGAGATTTCAAGTTTTCCTTCCACCTTGAATACTTCAGCCTCTTTCAGACTATCTTCCGACATGTTTTTCCTATGGAAACGCAATGTTTATTCTCTTTAATATAACCATATTTACAGTTGGCGCATCTCAAACTACAATCTCAAATTTATTCATGGGCAACAATTTTAGATCTTATATCTAATTTATAAATATCTTATCTTCTAGTATTGAAGGATATAACATATATTTTTGCATAATACAAGATTTATAATTTTAAAAATTATGATTATTAATTATTAACAAAATTTATTAATTTACTATCATATTATTTTGTTATTTGTTATTAGCTTCAATTTTTTATTATCATAATATATATATATATATATATATATATATATATATATATATATATGTGTGTGTGTGTGTGTGTGTGTGTGTGTGTGTGTGTGTGTGTATTGAAATTTTTATATAATTAGTTATTATGTAATTATATATTATATTTTTTTAATAATTTGTAAATAGTTACTGTATCTATAATTAGTCATCACATAGTCATCAATAATAAAATCAATATTTTATAACTCATTATACTTTATGATATGACTATATATTTACCTTACTATTTTATCATTTCTATTATGTTTCATGTTTATTTTCGTTGTTATGCACATGTTATAAACAACATATAATATGCAAACAATATATAGAGAACGTTAATATTTAAAAATTATATTATCTATACTATCTATTAGTTAACTATAAATAAAATTAGGTATTTTTTTTAAAAGAAAATATTAAAGCTATATGTATATAAATGGAAAAAATAATTCAGTTTTATTAGTTAACATGTAAAATATTGATTTCCACAGTTTCTTTTACAGCATAAAAAACATTTAAATATTTTGATTATTATTGTCATTTTTAGAAATAATTAATATATTATACAACTTTAACAACTAGGCAAATACAAAATGTTTTCATTATAATTTTAGTATCGAAAAACTATCTTATTCCTATTTAATTTATGCTAAATATATATTCTATATAAGTTCTAATTTTAGCAAAAAATTTATTCTGTTTTCTCTTCTACACTAATTGTTTATAAACACAACTTATTTTCTTCTTCTTCTCAAACTGTAGCCTATCTCACTTCTTATGTACTTGGTATAGATATAATAGTATGTGTGCAGCTAATTTAGTTTCATTCATAAGACTTTAAGCACCCTCAACATCATTATTCTAAGCTTCCATATTGGCGATCGCCTCTGATTTGAAATCTATATCGATATTAACGTTATAAATATTCTTTCTATTATCTACTTCAATATTTCATATGATTAATTACTAATAATTTAGTTATTATGTTTGTTTATTATATTATAATGTCCACATTGATCTATTGCATAATTAGATTAGTTACAGGTTGTTTATGATTGATGATCAATCTTATTGCTTTTGAGTATGATTAATTACTGTTATTTTTCAATGAAAACTTATTCATTTCATATAAAATTAGGTTCATGGTACAAAACATTGAAAGGATTTGTTTCCAATCATACATATACAAATCCATTTATATTTTTTAGTTATACATAGCTACAAACTTAAATTTATAGATATAGTTTAAATATATATTATTCTATATACTGAAATCTATATTAACATAAAATTAAGGATAAAGTTTAAATAATTTTACAAACTATGTATTATTTATCTATAAAATTATATCCATTAGTCTAAAGAAAATTATTTTGTTTATAATATAACTTGATTTTCTTTCATAATAACAAACAAAATTACTATTTCAAAAGTATGGCGAACAAATTTTAGTTTAATATTAAGTGAATAATACTTAAGTTCTTAAATTTTCTATGTTCGGAAAAAAGAAAAAAAAACAAATTACACTTTTTCTATAATAAAAAAATAATATATAAGCATTTAAAGTATATTTTCAAATATATTATGTAACAAAGGGGTGTGCATGCAAATCAAGGCTTAAATTTAACTTTAATCAATCACATGTTGAAGCTCAATTTTTCATTGGGATATTAGTACAACTAAATTAAATTTAATCTATAAATAACATTAAGAAAATATAATAAGTTATTTATAATATTAGATTTAACTTAGTGTAATGTTAATCTGGCAAAACAACATTTTAGAACTTAGATAAATATTTTAATATTCTTTAATTGTTCCAATGCCATATTTTTTATTATCGATTTTAATGTAATATTTATGTCCTTATTGGAACTTTAATTTACACATGCAATGTACATATGACAACTATCAACATACCATTGGAATTGATTTTGGATCTCACTCTTTGTCTATTGAGTTTACCTCCTGCAATATATGAAATGCCAGAAAATATAGAGAACTTTTTTATTTGTAATGCATATTACCAGTTTCAAGATAATACAGGCTAGAAAATTTGTGTCTATACAACTGGAGTCGACCCCGAATGCATTGCAGATTCAAAGTCCATGGCAGCTATGTTGGCCTTAAATCATCTCCAAAGTCTCTTTAACTTTGAAATCATTGACTACAACTATGGAGATACGTTGTTTTACAAATCAAAATGTGAGAACATGGAATAGGAGGAACTGAAGTAGTGCAAGAGTGTTTAGAGATTGACTTTTTTTTTATAATACTGCCCTAGAACTCTTCATATTGCTTATGTCTATGTAATGCCATATTGTATTGCCTTTGTTTTTTCCCTTATATTTTTGTTTGTTTATTTATCAACTTTATATATTTTATGGTATATTGTATAATAATTAATGAATAAAATACATAATATTTTTGTAAATTTCCACGCTTTCGTACTTTATATATATTTAGATATATTATGTTAAATGTTTTTTTTTAAATAATGTTAAACATCAGTAAACCTTGATACTTACTTATGTATAATTAATTGCCAACATTAGAATGTATATTTTGGCACTTATATTATTTAACCATATTTTTCAAATTATTTTATATTACAAAGAAAAAATCAGATTTTTATAATTTCAATAGAGTAATGTGAAATTGTAATTAATTTTTTGCCTAAAAAGAAAAACGACAATCACCATTTTACTTAATATTAAATTTAATTAATTGAGTCACTAGAAAAAATAACATAAATATTGGAAAAGAAACGGATAAAGAAAAAGAGAACGAGTGAAAAAATCAATACATAATAAAATAAAAGAAGTTATAATATAAAACATTTTGTTCTTCTAACTAATATCTAATAAAAAAAAAAAGCTCATTTCTATTATTAAATTAAAATTCATAAATTTCTATTCTTCGGTTTTAGATATTCAACAGTGATGTCAAACTGTTAGAAAATAAACAAAAGTGTTACTTATATCTTAAAATATTTTATTCTTTTGCAAATAATATTTTATACATCGATATTTTGTATTATCTTATGATCGCTTTAACATGTTAATATGATTCAATTAGAAATATCTATATCCATTGTATGTTATTTTGTTGAATACTATATTTAACTCGACATAATTTCATATATGTTATATAATTTTTATCTTGCTGCATATATTAAAAAAAAAAAAAACCCTACTAAAATTATACTATAATAGAATTATGAGAAGTGTTATCATTACTATTTATTACGTATAGAAATCAAATTTATATATTTAGTTAAATATGAATTTGTTAAATAGTTTTATCAAAGTCTTGTTTTCTAATTAATTTGAAATTTATTATATTAAACAAAAGCTATTGTGGCAAGGCACATTCTTTCTATAGAAAATAATTTAGCTTGAATAATGTCCACTACCAATTAATATTATTAAGTTTGCATGTGTAATGTTTGATTTCCCAAGAAATATCATCATTGTTGTCTTTACATGCAAAGAACTTATTTTCAATTTATTTTAATATTATAATATATCAAATTATTCATATATATCAGTAATATATTTATGTATCAATTAATAAATACATAAGGATGTTGTGACGTATTTTGTTATATCTGTCGTTTATACTAGCATATAAGATGATATCTATATTGCTCATTTATTAATGTGTCTAATGAGCTTCTAGTTTCTTCTTATATATTTTAAATTGCAACTTCCAAACATCTGCATGTCCTCAAGTTTCATAAAGCATTAGATGTTTCATCATTTTGAAATGCGAGTCTTACATCTTCTTTTCACGTGAATTGAGCAATGTTGATATCTTTTAGTATGAGCAAAAATAATAAATTTTATCTTATATTGTTTCTCTATAAAAACTGCCTTCATCCATATTTATAGTTATTATCATTTTCTATTACTTACCATAGGTTTGCAATTTCCAAATCGTAGTTTCTTACTTCATTTACTCATCTACAAATTTTCTACCTTTCAAAATTTCTAGCCTCTCTTATTCATTTTTATTCCCCTATTTTGATTCCAAATTCTTATTAATATTATTTACACCATATCTATAACATGTTTCTTATCCCAACAATTTAAAATTCAATTCATTTTTTTACTGGATATTTCTCTAAATAGCATATTATGGTCACCTTCATCCATATATCACTAATTGTTGTTATGTTTATAATATAATGTTTTATAAAATTCTCTTAACTATATTGTTCGTAAGTTTTTGCTTTTTAGTATGCTATAGTTTCTACTTTTATATTTTTATCTCCTACTAAAATTTCTTCTTTTGTATATTAGTTTTATTTATTTCTTAAATATGCATCGTTATATTTGTGGTAAACTTTTTAAACGTAATTTTTAATCTACCATTTTAATTTTTTTTCTTTCATATAGTATTTTAATTTTTTTTTCATTTTCACATGCAACGCCAAAAAAAAAAAAGCCTCAATCAATTTTTGAATATTTGTTGAGGCCGATATGCTATGATTTTCATTTCTCAAAACTCTTCTACATCATTTCATAAAAATTTCTACCCTTTCTTTAAAATCATAAATTTTTTATATCATATCATAAAAATTTGAAATAACATATTTATAGCATGTCAATCGTCTTCACAACTTGGTATGATTTGTTAAAATAATAAACATACCTAGATTGGGTATAATAGCCTTATAGTGAAGTAAAAGTAGAGATAATTGAGAAAAATGGGTCTAGAAAAAGTGAAGGTAAAAGAGAAACTAGATTATATATATTTAAAATAGTTAAAGATATTTTTATAATTTTAAGTCACCTGAACTCAATTTTTATTTCCCTCTATTTCTTTTTAGAAAAGAAAAAATGTTTATTAGTCTTAAAAATTAATTGAGAAATTTCATTTTTCATAATTTTTTAATCTTTTTGTGCTACTCAAGTAAATAAAATAAATTTAATTACCTTTTTTTTCTTTTCCTTTCTCTCCACTTTCTTCAAAACAAACAAAGCATAAGAAGGTATTTAGTATAAATGAATTCTATAGTTTTTATAGAATTTATTTGTAAATCTATATTTTTGTATGATTAGTATAAATAAAAACTCATTTAAAATTTTATTTCATTATATTCATAGAATTGGTTATAACTCAAATAAATTTTTGTCAAATTTGGTATAATTTTAAATAAATAAGTTGTAAATTTTTTTATTATGATAAAAATACTCTTAGTTAAAATATTTTTTTCATTCTTCTTCCTCCTTTTCATTTTTCTGTCTCATGCTCTCTCTCTCTCTCGTCTCTTTATTTTTCTCTTTTCTCTTTTTGCTATTTTTTTTATTTTTATGTATATAAAAATTTAAAATAGGATAATATTTTTATAAAAATAAAATATTTTATTAAAATTTTTGCTTAAACTATACACTAAATCTATTTTATTGAAAATAAACTCTGTTTTTATTTTATAGGTAAACAAATATAAAAACTTATTAATATTGAACTAAACATTATTTAAATTTTAAAACAATTATATACAAATTTATCTGTCACTTTTATATCTGTTGCATCTAAAGTAGTGAATGCAAGGAAAAGTAAAAAATTGTAGAAAATTAAATTTTGAAGCTCAATGTATACAAACTAAAATATAGAAGTTTAATAGTTTAATAATTCGAATTTTGAGAGCCTGAAAATGTGTTTTTGCAAAAAAAGAACCATGCAGCCAACCAAAGAAATGGTTAGGAAGATGTGCCTTATAAGGCAGCATCATTAAACGTGGCCATGAAGCAGCCAATTACTGTTGCAATTGATGCTGGTGGTTTTCAGTTTTAATCCTATTCAATTGACATTTTTACATGAGAATGTGTCACTGAACTATATCATTGCTGCTGACGGATATGGAGTCAGCAATTGAATAAAGTATTGACTGGTGAAAAATTCATGAGGCACATAATAGGATGAAAAGGATATATAAAGAATGCAAAGACACATTGATGGGGTAAATTGTGCTACTAATGATCACTGAATTATAGTCAATTTTATTATAGGCATATCTTTTCAATTTTTCATAATTTAATCATTAAATTTTAATTAATATTCTTTTTTAAAACAATTTCATTTAATATTCTAATAAAATCTAATTCGGGTTAAGTATGTTGACTCCTAAATTTTACCTTATTATACTACTTAATCCCTTATTTTTTAAAATTTTATTAAAATGTGTCTGTATTTTTATTTCGTTATCTATTTAGTTACATTAGATGGAACTTCTGTATATCTTCAATACAATTTTCGTTAGTCACAAATGAAAATGTCAATAAATTGAATTTTAAAATATTAAATTATCAAAATTACCCTTCTTCTTCCTCCATTTTTTTTTTTCTTCTTCCTACTCCTTCTTTTTACCCTACAACAATCTATCAATCCAAACAAAAACGACACCATTTCTTCAATTAAAATCTCCTCTAGGATTTTTATACTCTATTCTCCATCAAATTCCCTTGTCTAAATGGAAGGTCCTTAATCACATCAAAAGTCTTTTCTCCTTTGCATCCCTCACCAATTTCACAATATGTGATGATGAATGAGAACGTGTCTAGATCTATGCTCACCAACCACGAGAACTAGCGAAGCTGCTTATGTATGATTGATTCTGTAAATGAAACTCGTTTGCTATTTTTTGGTCTCGGGTGTGCAAGCGTTTAATTTACATCATAAGCTTTTTCTTCACGAGGAAGTCGATACCTAGGTGAATGCTCCATGAGCAAGCCAATGCCCATGTGATATTTTCAATTTGATGGGTTTTCTGGACTTGATTGCTCCATGAGGAAGCCGATGCCCAGTTCGACACGGATCTCAAACGTTGAAGATGTTTCACTGACTACCATAGGAGGATTTTGGTGATTAACTCCAGCAGAAGAAGCATTGCGTTGGCCATTGTGTTGTGAGTTGTTTTCGATGATTCTTACTCAGATTCAAAACGCAGATGCAAAAAGAAACGCAGAGAGTATATATAGTTATTTGGGAAATTTCGGTTAGTTTTGTTTTTGTTTTTGGTTGATTTTGAATTATTGTTTGCATTGTTTTTATTCTCTTCGGACAGATAAGGAAGAGACAGGTACGAGTCCAGCTAAATCGAGATCGGAACTTCGAACTGCCTTCGGACCTCTTCAATTTGTGGATGAATGTTAGATGAATCGATTTTGTTTTCAATTTGGATTTCAATTTAGTTTTTGTTAGATTTAGATGATCTTAATCTTATTTTGTGAATGATTTGAGTTGTAATAATGTTGTTGTTTCCTTGATTTAGATTCAGATTCTGGTAGAAAAGAAATTTTGATAAAAAATTAAGGATATTATAGATATTTTATAAAAATTTAATAGAAAATCTAACAGAATTATGTGATAGCTAATAGAGTTAAAATTAAGGGATATTTCAGTATAATTTTTAAAATAGAGGACTAAGTAGTACAATAAAATAAAATTCAGGGATCAACATACTTAACGACAATTTAATTCACTAATTTTCAACAAAATTAGATGGCATGATAATCGGAAAGCCACATCATAGACTTTTGGGCTCTATTATTCAAAAAATTTATTTTTTTCTTTTTTCTAATCAGATTTACTAGCGTTAAAATGAGTCTTACTCTACTTTAACTTAATTAAATATTGATAAAAAAATTATTCTCTGTTTCTTCTACTTCTCTCTCATGATATTCATTGTCCCTTATTAAAATCCCTAACAACTCAAAGTAATTAATACTAACTCTCAATTATTTAACTCTGTATTGAACTTGATCTTTTGCTCTGGTTTCCAAGGGATTTCATGAAAAGTAAGACTTGAGGTGACTGAAATGTGGAATCTTCTTCCTAAACAAGCGAATTATTTTGTTTCAAAATTCGCTTTTCTCTACTTTCTTCTTCTTTTCTTTTTTCTCTATTTATCGTCTTGTTTTGTCTATAAGAAAATTGGGCAAAATCAATAGTTTGCAAAAAATAGAAATATTGGTTTTTTATGTTTAAAATACTATTTTCTTTTCAATTTTTCATAATTGACTACGTCCAATTTGAGGATTTTTTTTTTATCAATTTTCTTCATATAATGTATACACAAATATGACTTTTTATTCTTATTTCTTGTAATCTATAAGAAAATTAAGTAAATCATTATACGTAATCTTTTATTTTATTTGACCATGAAGAGCACAACTATTGATGAGAATCATTCTTAAATTTGGTAGAAAAGCATTTTGCATCTTTTTTTTTTATTGAATTTGTGATTTTGATAGTTGAATTATTGTTTGTATTAATTACAGTAAAAATTAAAATTAGGGACATAGATGCTTTACATCTGAAATTAGATGAAGATTGGATTGCTGAAGTTAGTGCTAAATTGCTTTGAGCTGTTAGAGCTTTTAATTTTGGGGAATAAATATTGTGGAAGATAATAGACAAAAGAGATAATTGTTTTTTTACCAAGGTTAATTTGAGTTAAAATGGAAGGGGGGAGTTAATAAATTTGATTAGGAAAAAGAAAAATAAAATTTCTAAATAATGGACCTAATTTGACCAAAAAATAGAAGATTACACTTTATTAGAATACTAATTAAATGTTAATGATCAAATCATAAAAAATTTAAAAGATATAATTACAATAAAATTACGACTATAATTTAGTGACTATTAGAGCAATTTATCCAATATTGATGCAAACGAACTAGTATAACAATGCAAACATCTTATCCCATTGCATGAGGTTCGAGATATCATTGATGTATATTTTCGTGTTTCGTACAAAATATATATTTTTATAATATAAAGATCAAAATAACAAAATATTTATAAAAAAATTTTAATTTTATAAAATTGAAAATAATTTATTAACTTTATAAATTTATTTAGTTCTCTAATTTTAAGAAATTATGATTATTAATTTCATGTAGATAAAAAATATTTTAACAATTAAAATCACTTTTGTAAAATCTTTCTAAAATAAATAATTTGCCTAAACACTTTTTATACATTGTTTATTACATATAAATTAAACTAACTATTCAATTTTAATATATAGTATGATTAATATCAAAAGTTAATTAAATTATCATAATTAATTTGATTTAATAATAAATATTAAACATTTCATAATTGTTTTAATCTTAATTGTTATTAATAAATAATAAAAAACTAAAAATTCTAAAATTTTAAAAATTAGAAAACTATAATTGTAAATTAATATGAAGGAAAAATTAGGAAAAGAATGAATTTTCTTCATGCTTCGACTCTATATATATACATTAGTAGTCAGAAATACTCTACGTCGGTGGTCCATAATCTCAGCAATTTAGGATTAGTCCTTGTACTGTTGCACAAGTTTATGCATGTGGATGCCTTACATGGAACTTGACATGATCTTTTACTTTGTGGAAAGGATGGTAGAATCCATTTTCTTTTAAGATTTCTTAAAGAACTTTAGAATAACAATACAAGAATGTTAGTTGAACAATGCACACATAAAAAGACGAAAGAAAAGAATATAAAACAAATATTTGAAAAACACACCAAGACAAGTTGAGATGTGCCACATGCAGAAAATCTGGTTCCCATGTTAACTTACGAGCTGCATCTCTTTGCCACTTCAGTAAAATTACTCAGCATCCGCTACCTCTAGACTTAAATCCACCCCCTCAATATCAAGTATTCCTTTTTTTTCTTTTCATCCCCTCTATTTTGGTCCTTTGAAAAAGAAAAATTGAAGAAAAATATTCAGCACTGTGATCACTTGGCTAATTTCAAGATGGCAAATCAAATGCGATTTTAAGAAAAAGGATTGAACATATGACCAAAAGAAGTCATATTTTCATTATTGTATGCAAATACACAATCTATACACTATGACAAATAAACTACTGCATACAGTGAGATGTCGTTCAACAAGGTGAAAGCAGGTCTTGCATACTTAAGATTCACCTAGTGATTAATCAAGAACGGATGAAGCGTACCTCAGGTAAACCAACGAGCAAAGATTCCACTTGTTTCCAGGAAGTAGTCAATTTATATAATTACACAACCAAATAATTGACTCAAACAACACTATCATTTCAATTTAGTATATGATACATCATGTCTGAAGATGGAAGCAAAGAAAAATCTAATTTACACACGGTTAACTCAACATAAGGACGAGAGCAATTCATGGCTAAAAGGCAGTCCCATACAAGTTTCATATAACAGTGGCAATTGGCCATTACCTCTGCATTTGGCTTTCAGTGTATATAACTATCCAACCAATACAAAGCATTCACCCATCACTTAAGATTCCATGAATTGTGAGGGTGGTGGGCTTGTTTTTGTTTTCTCAGGACCTGCAAAAGTCATCTTACATCAAACATCACAAAAACTTAATTGACTGACATAGCCATATGCAATCAGTTGAAGCTTGAGAAAACCAAAGAAGATCCCAAAAAACATACCATAAACTCCACGAATCTCCACTTCTCGCCATTCCTGGACGAGGGCACAGCAACAACACATCAAATGCGAGAGAAAATCATCAACGAAGCCTCCCTGCAAAGGAAAATAAAGAGGGAAAAAAGTTGACAGTTAAAATATAAATTATAGTGGAGATTTGCCATAGATTGAACAATAGTGAATACCCAACCTAGCACAAACTTACAGAATCAAGATATGAAGGCATCATATGTTTTCTGGCAAAACCACTAAAACTCCCCTAACTATGTACATTGTTGCCATTAAGCATTCAAATTGAAATGTGCAAAAAGCACTAGGATCAAAACCAGCAACTATATTACAGAGTAGGAGAGTCCTATGTAGCTTAGCCCAATCGACTTCCATTAAACCCCCTAAAAAAATTTTTTTTTTTTTTCCCTTTTTTTATCTTTCCTTTTATTATATTTTTTTCTATATCAAAAAATAATAAATAGTAGTATACATTTTTTACATATTTAACTGTTAACATGAAGTTCCTTAAGATATTTATCCAATATTTTAGAGATAGAAGTCATACTTGCTACGACTCAATGAAGGTACAAAGGAAGCTCAATAGAACATCCCTTGGTTTAAGAGAGAATGGCAGAAACAACCATAGTTCAAGGGCTTTTTATGGTTTTAGCCAAAATTTTTCAGGTACATGCAATGAACTACCACACCTAAAGGAAAAATATAACCATTTTAATTAAGCCACCTCATTATGGTTATATGAACCTCAGCAGTGTAGCTCATTATGGTTATATGAATCTCAGCAGTAACTTGTTAACATAATCCTGCTTTAGAGCTTTGGACAGCAAGTATTAAGTCCACCACCTTAGATAAGGCAGCTAGGCACACTAACAAAGGAAAAATTATTAATTTCCCCATTCCCTAACCTATGGAGATCAAAATCACATTGGGACAGAGAGGAACTACCGTGATATTCAATGTTTTGCGAAGCTTCCTTCTGATGCAGCAAGTATAGCAACAACATGACAATATCAATGAATATGCCATCAATTCATTACAAGCTTCTGCTGAAGCTGAAATCATGAAAACAAATTCTTCCTTAATAAGCTTCAAAATATATCAAAAGCGCACACAGTTTCAAGGATATAGTGCAGTTGCAATAGAAGTTTATACGAGTTAGGAACATTTATAGAGAAAATTACATCTAAGTCTTCAAGGTTTGCCAAGAATTACAAATTAGAAAACAATTTATTCAAATAATACCCAAGCAACATTTACTTCATTCAAATCATTCAAGTACAAATTCATACAAAAATTTACTAATATTCATAATATGCACCAAAAAAACCTAGTGGATACCTTATAACATAAAGGTTATTTAAGAAACAACAAAACTCGCATTGAAAATTTTATTTCATCAATTTTCATGGCCTATCTTAAGCTCTGATTTTTAATCCAACAATGCATTTCTCTCAATCTCTTTCTGTAAGATAATTGCATGCGTTTTGAATATGTAACCGGGAAATTTAAAGTATTAAATTGTAGCTGATATTTTTTTTGTTGAAATATGTGATTATTTTAGGATATTAAAGTTTGTATTATTGTTCAATTGGCTACTCAATAATTTTCTTTTTAACCTTTACAAATGTATAGTAGGTATTTCAGTTATATTACTAATTTATAATTAGAAATTTACAAAGCATGTGATATTTAATTTCTATGCCACATTATACATTTCAGTACCTGTTGTTTCAAAATTAACAAATGTAGTTTTTCTAATGCTATCTGTGAAAGGTGTAAGATTTTGAAGGACTAAGTATCGATGATATATAAAGTGCCTTTAAATTAAAATTTCAATGAAGTGCAACAAAATTTAAATTGAATGTTTGGTATATTTAGTTATATTACTAATTTAATATTAGAAATTTAGATGGCATGTGATATTTAATTTGGATGCCAGATCATATACTTCAGTCCCTATTGTTCCAAAATTAACAAATGTAGTTATTGTAGTACTATTACCGAAAGGAACAAGATTTTGAACGACTAAACTATCTATAATATATCAAACATTAAAATGCATTTAAATTTAAAATTTTAACAAAATGAATAAAATTTAAAATGCTAGGAACTCGAGTATAAATTTATAGTTATACAATCAGGGACCAAAGCGTATAATTTTTTAATAAAGCATAGATTTCAAAATTGATTACTGTGAAACTAACAAGGCTCAAAGAGTATATTATGGAAAATCTCAGGCACTTTTCAGTGATTTACTAAAGATTTTTGGGAATGAAATTTTTGAAAATTTATCTGGATTTGTAAATACAGATGAATCTCAGGAGAAAGGTGCAATTTACTCAAATATTTCATATGCAGACCATTCAAACTTCATAACCTAAATTTCAAGTGGCAAGAACTTATGCTTATAAATCTGCAAGCAACATTGTCACTAAACTTAATATATATTGTCCTAATGGTAAAAGTTCAGTATAAACTAGACACTTACACATGTGCCTGTTGGTTGCTACAGTTGCAATTTTTGAGAAAGTGCCACAAGGGTAGAAGAATGTCTTCAGACCTGCAGTTTGAGAATGCTGCTTATGAGAAAGCGAAAAATTGGCAAAAATTAAAGTTTTCCGGTAGTATTTCGTGGTCATCCAATATTCATTTCTTCCACTCCAAACTCTCAAATTTATTAAGGCACAAAAACATGAGCAGAAGAAAGACTAGAAAGAGAAATGCACAGAAAGATTTACATGGTTTTGCCATTGCTGCTTAGGTTCCAACATCCTCTGTGTACTCCTAGAGAGAGAGGACCCTAAAAAACCTAATTGAGTCAAATTAACCAAAGCAACATGAAATCAGGTTGGTCCATTAGAAATCCATTAAGGTCACTGCTGCTAATTTTTCAGTTGTGGTCATGTAGCAAGCATGTCCAAAGAACAGTCCAAAGAATTCAAGGCATGCAAAAATCCAAGACAGGAATTCAGAAGTGCACACTTCGCATGTGATACTAATTGAGTTTCTTAGTTATTTTCTTCGCCTCTAATTGGTTTATTTAATGTGCAGACAAGAACAAAACCTCTAAGATGATGCTCCAGTAAGCAACAGACTGGAAGCTAAGCAATCAAGATGTAAGCAATATCTTATGTCATGCAAAATAGAAGGATAACATAGAAGTACAACCAAGTTGATTTAGCTTGTAGTGAATTAGCAAACTTCGACAATCACAGACATGAAAAAACTAAGAATAATGATGCAGAACTCCCTTTTACAGCTACAGTGGACTATCATTCTATCAACACAAGGGGCATCAATACTCAAAAGGCAAGGATAATTATTTTTATTGCTACTGAAAATTGAACTTGCTACCAGTAATTAAAGCAAATCATAATCTGAGAGGACATACACAGGGATGGTTCTGAACAACAACCAAGTAGATCAGTATGCCATTCTTCATGCCGATATGAGCCTCCATGTGAGAGCAGATCATCTCCTGATGAAACTGAGGATGTTTTTCTGCAGAAAAGTATGACATCACTTGTTGAACTGAACTTGCTTTAAAATACTTGAAGGTTGTAAATTGAATATAGCATGCAAGTGTTCATATTCAAAATGCTATGTGAGGACAGGATGACAAATGATAATGACATGCAACCCTTTTCCCCTTTAGTATTTCCAAATCAGCAGTGTTACTATGTTTTCAGAGCATTCAATTGGTTTAGACATCATAGGTAGCATCTGTTCTGAAACTGCTAAATCTTTCAGCAAATTTATGAAGACACTTTTATATTATTAACTAACAATCTTGCAAAAAATAGAATGCTTCTCAGAAAAGCTAATCTTAAGAAACAATTTAAAGCTAGTTGGCAATGGCCATAGCTGATAAATAATCATATATGTCGATCTGAATCAAGTTATCTTTTGGCAAGTGAAAAGTTCAAACCAAAAGGCTCTTAACAGGTTCGAAATTATGCTGTCGATGAATCGTACAGGTCAAAAGATATGAAGAAACAGGCTAGGGCCACACATCAATTCCTGTACATTTTACATACTATCTACAAATTTGCTCACACTTCATTAGCATAGATTAAAGGTATCTAACCTTGAAGTTGTGCAAGAATCACTTTTCTTAGGATAGCTGTCATCAAATGAATGATTTTTCTCACTGACATCTGAATAATTGGAATCCAGTTTCTTGGCAGCTTTCATGGATGAACTCTTCTCTGGAAGAGAATTTGCAACAGCAGCAGCAACTTCTGTGACTTCAATTAAATGTTGGATAACTTCACATTGGCTAACATCTAAATTAGCTTGTGACCGCTGTAGTTCAAGCTGAAGCTTCTCATTTTCCTTTTGAAGAGCTTCATTAAAACCCAAATTTGGGTAGGAACAAGAAAGAGTTTTTTTCAACACTACAGTTTGATCTTTCAAGGGATCCGGTTTCAAGATAACATCTTGCACCTTTCTATCCTCTTCATCCAATGTATACTCGCGTTGATCCTTCTCAATATCTTCCAGTCTCTCCTGCACACAGCATAGAGAAAATTGACTAGTTTAGATGAGCTTGTATGTACATAAAATATAGACAATATGAAGCACTATGGCAATACTGAGAGCCCTAAATATATGGCCAAGGTCCGCATAGATAAGAGCAAAGAATATCATCATCAATTTAAGGAAAGGAAAGGCAAGGCAAGATTAGAGAGAGATCCTTTTTTCACCCATTTTAAGATCATCAGCAATTGACACAAAGCCAAAGTTCCAAATCAATAATCTTATCAGCCTAACTATATTGGCTGAGGACTTCTTCAGTCCAGACTATCCCTTGAAAGAAAGTGAACCCACTACAGGAAATCCATCTCCCTTTAACACACAAACGGATCAAAATCAGTAAGGAAATCAAAGAACATATAACCATGAGAGATTTATCATGAGAAACTCCTACGAAAACAAATTGATTGATTAACTGCAGCATAAAGATAATAAAAGACAGAACAGCAAATCAATAACAATTAAGAACAAATGATGCATACCCTGACACGAGCATTGTCCACAAGGGTAATGAGAGGAACTAGGCGCAAGTATCGATCGATCTCATTCTGTGCTTTTCTGAACTGGTAAACAATATTCCAGCCCATAGCAAGCAAGTAAAGATAGCTCCTATCTTGACAACTATTAACCAAAATGTACGACCTTCTTAAGGCTTCTTCAAGCTGCTCCAATGGCTCCCTTGTTTCCGTATACTTCTTAAGCTCCGAAATTTTTAGCTGCTCCAATAAGTTCCCAATCAACTTAAGATGCTGTGCAAACTGCCTGCAGTTCTTCTTGTGCATTCGCGCCGTACTCGCCGCCTTCACTATCATCCCTATTAGCCTAACTGCATCAAGCCCCGTCAGCTGGGCCACATTTGCAATCTCCCCAAAATGATCCCACGAAGACATCTTTACCTGGAATCAATGTAACCCAAGACCCTGATTTCACCAAAAACTCACATTCATCACCACAAAACTTCAAATCCTTTTTTTTTTTTTGTTAATTGCACTCTCAGTGCCGGAAATTACTCCAGTACCTCTAAGCAAAAGGCTTGTGGATAGAAACGTCAAATCATTACTGCCGAAAATGCCCAAAAAAAAAATTCAATTCAAAAGTTTTTTTTTTTTTTTACCTGTTCCAAACCAGTGTGCACAACAGTTGTATTGCAGTAAAAATCACTAGAATTGATGAATAGAAGAATGCCAGAAGAAAATCAACACTGCAATAATAGAAACTAGACGAAACTTAAAAAATTTCTTCTGGTTTCAAGCGGGATCAAGATCAAACGGTCCTCCTCCACTGGATCTATTAGAAAACCGCATGGCTATTGCTTCTGGGGATCTTCAACTTCCAGAGGAAAAAAAAAAAAAAGTCCGTTTCAAAATTCAACAGCCATAAAACTTAAAAAAAAAAAAAAAAAAACACAAAAGCAGTAAACGAGGATTATTCATCAGGCTTCTTGATTCGCCTTTCAACGAACTTTTAGTTAAAGGGGAAAAAAAAAAAAAAAAAAAAAAAAAAAAAAAAAAATAATAATAAAAAATATTATTAATGTACGGCGCATGAAAATAATGATGAAACCGTGCCTTTTATTAGTTTCAGCTGAAGAAGAAGAAGAGAAAGAGAAAAAAAAAATCAGCAAAAATGGAGATCCTGCATTGAGCAAAAAGAGAGTTTTCAGAAGGAAAACTTTACGTGGAAGCCAAATGAGATTCTGTAGCGAAACAAAACAAACCAATAATACTCACCATTCTAACTGCTAATTTACTCTTTTTTTTTTTTTTTTGTGAGGGCGGTTGTTGTTCGGTTCCAACGCATTTTCGATATAAGAAAAATGACAACAGTTGCCATTAAATAAAAGAAGAAATGTGAAAGAAAAAATCCGTGAACAGAAACCGCTTGCCTTTGAATTCTGGAAATGACAGATATTGCTTTGCTAAATAGTTCAGAATTCGAGCTCAGCTAAGCCCCCTCCGTCTTCTTCTTCAGTGTATAATACTTTTATCTGTCACAGTTTCGGGGGAGTTTGTTTGTGCCTTCGGCTCAGAACCAGACAACGAAGGATTTTTGTTAGTGGTGTTTTATGAAAGTACGAAAATGCCCTCGTTGAGATTATAAAATACCGGAAAAGTCAGAGTGATTTATTTATTTATTTATTTTTGGATATATACGATGACTATATTCTCATCCGTCAAGGAACAGGGGAGTTTTAAGTTTAACTATTGGATATTTTGTACTTTTAAAATATGTCCAATTCATTTTTTATTAAATTTAAATTTTTTATTGTAAAAAGTGACTAAAGAAAATAAAATTTTAATTTATTTTTTAAATTTAAAATATAAATAAATTTAAATTTTTATATATAAAGAATAAAATTTATTGTCTATGTAAAATGTAATTAGTACCCAATAGTTTTTCATATATATCAATAATTACTATTTTATTTTGTATTAACTTTTTAATTGAAAAACTTTTCCTTTCTCTTTCTATAATATTCAAAAATGTTTTATGGGATAAACAAATTAATATTAAATGTTTTTATGACATAAAATAAAATAAAGAGTAAAAATTTCTTATAATATTCTTTATTACCTAAAATATATTATTTATTTTAAAAAGTATCACTAGAGATGCTATAATGTAATATATTTTTATTTTATATATAAATATAATTATTAATTTATATTAATAAAAATAGATTTTATAATTAAAATATTTATTATAAATTATATATTTGAATAAATAATATTTATAAATAATATATAAAATTTATTTTTTAATTGCCTATTTTATAAATCTTTAATAACGTGTGCATTTTTATTTATAAATAAAATATTGACTTACTTGTCATATAATAAAATAAAATAATATTATATTACTTATTAAACATAATATATTACAAATACAATCATTTAATATAATTATTTATTTAAAATTAATTTTAAAATTTTATATATATATATATTACTCCATCCGAAATTTCATCAATTTAGTAAGATCTAATATAAAACAAGGATCACTTCAATTATATAGTCTATAATATTAATTTAGAGGATATTTCAGCACTTAAAATTAATATTTTAAGTATTTAAATTTTTAAATTTGTTTGATAACATTATTTATCAATTACTGAAAAAAATTAGTTCAGTTAAATTTTTTTTAAATAATAAGTCAAAATGTTTAATTTTAAATTATCAGTTAATAAGCTCATATAATATATGTTAAAATATTTTTATTAATATGATCTATATATCATCATAACTTAACAAACTCTCTTTTAAAAATCAAATTCATTTAATATATATTCAATAATTATAATTATCAAATAGATTAATTAGATTTAACTTTTAATTTCTAGTTTATACTAAACAACTATACAATTAAAAACTTTTAGCATTTAAATCATTCAGTACTTAAAATTCAGCACTTAATTTTTAATTTTACCAAACATTACCTTAGTCAATTAAACTTTTCGTAGATTAAAACAAAAAATCCCTCCACTATTTAATACTTTTAGATTTTGACTTCTGAAATTAAATTTAAATAAATAAAATATGAATATATTCCATAACTTTTAGAGCCATGCGATTGAAAAATGAGCTTGTTAATATTATTTCACTTGTTACTTTGAATTTGTTTTTTAAGCAAAGGAAACGCATGGATTTGAGCATATTTTGATATTCTATTGTGAGTTGAGATATTATTATTGGATATACTTAATTTAAAAATTACCTTTCCATATAAATATGCATAGTGATTATTACTTAGCTTATCAACATATATTTAATTTAAAATTCAACAATTATAATTTAATAATTATTAAAAGTTAAAATTAAAAATGATAAATAAGATTTTAGCATTCAATATGGTTCTCGCAGTAATTAAACTGTGTTGAAAATTTGAACTAAAGTTAATATTAAATAAAAAATAACATAAATTTTTTGAAAACCAATCAAAGCTGCACTGAAAAAATTTTATTAATATAAGACCGATATTTTTTTTTATTGAAAGTCGAATTGAAATCAGCCTGAATCCAAATCATACATACATAATATATATATATATATATATATATATAATTTAAAGGATAGACATCAAATATTTTATGAAGATTATATTTATTTAAATTATATAATTTTATTGTGTATAATATTCATATAATTATAGTATTATTATATTATGAAAAAATTATGTATTATAAACATATAATATACTATATAGATATAGTTATAATAGTTCTAACTAAATATAATACATAACCAAACTCTATATATATATATATAGTTTAACCATATATCATATCATGCATTAGTTATATATATATTTTATAAATATGTTGTTTGTATATTGATCTCAATTTATTATATTACATCAATTTAGTTTTTATAGGATAAAATAATAATATAAATTTTTTATGAGAGAAATTTAAATTTATTTAAGTATAAAATTTTATTTTTTAATTTAGAATCGAGAATTAGATTGAATTAAATTAAATCAAATTTAACTAAATAGAATCAAATTAATCTTACTGAACAAGACTAATATTTTAGTCCAATTCAATATGATTCTTCATTTTTTATTCTAATCCTGATCATTCAAATTTTAAAAAATCGATGATTTAATCTTATCATAATGTTTTTCAAAATATGAATTCATGATTTGGTTTGATTTTAATATTTTTCAAAATATTGAACTAGATTGGACTATATTCAATCTTATAAGATTTTAAGTATCCATTTGGTTTAGTATTTGTTTAATGACCTTCAACAATTGAACATTTAAACATTGAAAAGAAAGTATTTCAAAAATATCAATGATCAATATTTTTATTTAAAAACTAACATTAAATATTTAGAAAATATAAGTGATACTAAAAATTAGTTTTTCTAGCATTTGAATATAAAAACCAGTGTTTAAAATTTTTCTTTATTATTAACCTTATATTTATCATTATTTAACATTATATAAATTAGTATTTCATATAAAATTAATTGAAATATAAAAATAAATATCTTTTATATCAATTAATATTAAAACCATATATTTAATCGTTAAATTATCAAATACTTCATATTTATTAATTACTCATACTTAAATGTTGATCATTAATTTTTAATCATTGACCGTTTAGCACTATCTACTACAATTAAATCAAACATATCCTAAATTTATTAATTTTATAAAAAAAACATTAGACTTAAAATAAATTAAAACGTCTTTATTTAAAACATTATTATTTATATTGGACAGAATATTTATTTTTGAAAAAAATTACAATTCAATTTAATCTTAAAAAGTTGCAAACCAAATAAATAAAATTTTATTGATAATATAAATTTAAATATTTTAATTTTTTAACTGAAATGATGCGCAAGGAAGGGTAATTGGAACAGCACGACTGCGCGGATGTTTTGACATGCGATGATGATGCGGTGAAAAATAATAATAATAATAATATATTCTAAAAAATTAAAATAATAATAATAATAAAGAGAGATACAGCTGGCAACTTGTCGTGTTGTTTGATAGAGGATGGGCTAATATTAGGCGTTGGAATGTGCATGTTATCAGGGAGTCTAGAAGTAGAGGGGCTTATCCCATTAGGACATATACCGTATGGCTATCCTGCATGCGCCACTGCCATCCATCAGACTGTTTTCAAGGCCGTTCCGTGATACGTATAGGTCCCACACACCGATGATATGATAGACACAAAAGAAATAAATGGCTACTGTCCATTATTACGCCTAAGATCACTGGAAACGTGAAACCAGCTATTGCAATAAGCGGATAATGCATAGGCCAAACAATCACAAAGTGGGGTGGGCATAGTGAAATTACGGTGAAGTGAATTTGTTTTGTGTGGGCAGTTTATTATTATTTTTTTAATATATCAACTTTCATTAATTATTATTAATTATTAAACTAATACATTTAAATCATAATGTCTATTTTAAATAGTTTTACTATTAGCTTAAAAAGACTGGTTGGAAATGAGATTCACCAAAAACAATTTTTTAAGTTCCAACTCTTTTTATTACTTATTAAAAAGAATTTTCCTAAAGAAAATTGATACTACTCGCATAACAATGGGATGAACTCAATCACATGTAAAGTCTGGTTCGGCCTTATAGACTTCGGCAGCACAACTGATCATATGTCTAACTTGACCTAAGGTGGCTCTTATCATATAAGCCAGTGTTGGCTCGACCCACATATGGCTCTTCAGCCTAACTAATCCTAATTAGGAAAAGATAATTTTAATTAGAAAGTTCATTTCCATTAATAAAAGATACGCCTCATCGGGAAAGAATCAAAGTCTTAATCTAACATGAACACATGTCACTCCAACCACTACATAAAAGGTTACCATTAGGTATTTCATTCTTTCTACTTTCATATACACATACTTTGTCTCTCAAACAGACTTATTGACTTAACCATTATAGTGGATTTTCGAGCAATAGGTTGAATTTCTCGCTCACTGTTGTTTGTCTTGTAGAGATCAAGCCAAAATCACTCAAGCCAACCTTCCTCAATTCTAGAAGACCCAACCAAACCAACCACCTCGATTAGCCTCACAACATCATTGGTCTAGTGGACAAAGTAAAAAAAAAATCCTTTTAGACCCTCAATTATGGCCTCTCCTAATGGCCTAAAAACCCCACAAATGCATAACCAATCTATGTCTTAGAAAACACACCTAGAACAAAACTTTGAACCCTCACATTGCTAACAAATCAAAGGAACCAAGCCTTCGCCAACGCAATAGGTGCACGGGTTCAAGACTCCCTAGTCGTTGCTCAACTAGCAACTACCTATGCAAAATTCACCTTGGTGCTAAGGAAAGTTAAGCAAGCACTCCTCCAACATTAAAAGCCTACAATTATGCCACAAATTTTCCTTGCTAAGCAACATAAGCCTTAACTCACATCAGTTTGGTAAGTAAGGGCAGTAAAGGAACCAACCTAAGAGGAATGAAGAACTCGATTTTCTAAGATGTGCAATGACACACCAGAATCTTCGTACGAACCCATTGAGAGTTGAGCCATACGGTTAAAGAGCCTATACTTGGATGATGAAGCCCTTTAGAAGAAGATTATGAAGATTGTCAAATGGGCTCAAGGAAAAGAACACTTTGCCTTCAATTACCACTCTTATGACCACAATCCTTTCTCTTAAGAGATAAAGAGCGAGCCAATGTCCCACAAGTTCAAACCGCCACTAATTGATAACTACAATGGATTCATTGACTCTTAAAGCCATTTATACAAATTTAGGTATAAATTTGAGCTCTATAAATTGCCCTAACACTTATTATGCAAAATTGTTCCCACCATCCTAGAAGGAATAACTTAGGAATGGTATCAAGACCTAGCACACAATTCCATCCATGGCTTCACACAATTGTCCCACTTGTTCGTACCTTGTTTTGCATCTGTTATACCATATATAAAGATCTCCTCGAGCTTGCCTGAGGTTTTCAAAGAATAAGGGGAGTCATTAAAGGAATACTTAGCCAAATTCAATAAGGTAGCTATGTAGATTAATAGCCTCAACCATAAGGTTGCTATGGATGCAATGATCAAATACTGCAAAAATCAAAAGCTTTTTGATTCCTTCAGTATTGATCCCTTTAGAAACTTTTATGAGCTAATAGAGAGAAGCAACAAGTTCATTCGCCTAAACAACAACCTTTAAACATGTTCTCACGATCCGTATAAGAAGAAAGGAGAAAAAAGATAAAGTGACAATAAGAATGATAAGGGTTGGGCCAGACAAAGTAATTCGCACTCGGGTCCCAACAATTCAAATAGCAATTCAATTAGGTACTACACACCCCTCACAACAAATAAAAGCAAGGTTCTCTACTAGATCAAGCTAATGGGAGAAAGGTTCTAGTACCTCTAAAGAGCTTGATCAATGAACAAAGATAAATATTGCAATTGCCATAAGAACAATGAGTACGACACAAAAGAGTACCAAGACTTAAAAAATGAGATTAAGAGGCTAGTTCAACAGGGAGGCTCAATCAATTTAGAAAAAGTTTAGCTCTCGAGGAGTTTAGGCATGAGCCCCAACAGGAAGAGGCATACTAAGATAAGAGGCCCAATAACAGGTAATATGAGGGGTCATTGATGTAATTGCAAATGAGCCCATAGGAGGAGACAACTTATTCCAGAGGAAAAGGTAGATCTAGGAGGTGTACTTTGTAAATAATAAAGAAAACTTAAAAGAACGAATGTCTTTTCCCACTACCTGTTTTTCTATAGATGACAAAAAGTTATGTGAACTTTACATAGATGCCCTGATGATCCAAAGCCAGATCGAGGATTACCTCATCAAACACATTCTAGTAAATAATGGTACCTTAGTGAATATGATAATTATTAAGGCCTACAAAGCCCTCAGGCAAGACTAAAAGAAGTTACAGCTAATCCAAACTCCTTTAACTATACTTAGGGGAATTGTTTGTCCTTAAGCACTAAAAAAGGGGTTGAATTAGTGGAAAACTAAAAAATTTAAAAAGAAGGTGAGGTGTTTAGCGATTGGAAGAAGAGTAGAAAGAAAGAATACACAATGTTTATAGTGGTTCGGGTGTTATGTCTAATCCCCAATTCTTCACAATTGGGTGTTTCACTCTACTTAAAATGGTGTTTTCAAACTAACACTAAACTTGTATAATGTGTTTTAATGGCTCACACACAACCCTACAATTTATGTTTCAAGGCTCACATAAAACCTCACTCAAGTGTTTTACACAAGCTCACACTTTAACCTATTACAAGAGTTTTTATAGTTAGGCTAACTCTCAACCCAAATGCAATAGTGTTTAATGCTTACGCCCAAGAATAATAACTCACAATCAAAGAAAAAAAAGTTATAAAGTAAATTTGCAAGAGTTTGGCTACAATTAATAAAATTCTCTTACATTTATGTCTGCTTAGTAGAGTATTTATAGGTAACATCCACCAAAGAGACATGCCTAAATCTCCAAGGTAAGCTAGGTAGATTTTGCATTAAATGTCTATGAGACTGATTTTGAGATCGTGACTGCCATTTCACAGTCTCGAATTTCCAATTTACACTAGGAAGACCGAAATCACGATAGAGAATCTCGTTTTGTGTCTAACGGCTAATCCACATGTCCTACTACCATTGGTGCTCCAAGAAATATAGTCGTTGTGTTTGACTCACCAACCAAAAGTCATGGTCGCGATTGAGATTCTTCTTGGGTGTGACATAGACCACTAATTCTTATGTTTGGTGAGGAGAAATCACTTTCTTGGGTCACGGTCGTGATAGGTGCTTCACCCTCGTGAATTTTGATATCTCAACGATTGTCTTGGACACTTGGCATGTTATGATTGCAGATTTGGCTCTCTCATTTCAACTATAAAATTTGCAATTGCAACTTTGGATGTAAACACCACTACGAATCTCTTTATGTGTTATTCAAGTCTTCCTCGGTTGGATCGCGACTGCGATTTCCTTCACAAATTCATTTAACCCAAGTCCATTCATCCTTATTGCAAGGTCATGATCACGATTTAAATAATCTTGATCATGAATTTGGATGCCTTACTCAATGCTAGAGATTTAGACTTCCATCCAACTTCTAATGTAAACCTAACTTAGAAACTACAAAAATAATACTTAAACAAGATATTAATACCTATCAATCTTTATTGTTAAGATTAAAAGAGGTTTTTGACTTAGGTTTGACCAACCTAGTCCAACAAGAATAAAGATGAACTTCCTGGGATCGATTAAGCTTAATATAGAGCTAGGAAATACATATATGATTAAAAATTTTAAGGTCATATGGATGGTCATAAATATCAAGTTTGCCTAAAATTCCATCATTGAGAGATGACTCTTGTATGATGTTACTGCTTGCACCTCTATTTGATACTTATGAGCACCAGATTCCAGGCCTTAGGATGCAACATGAATAAAAATCACTGAAATTATTCCCCAAATTGCAAGGAAAATTGTAAAAGGAAGAAGAGAAAGGCTTTAGAAAACCTTGGATTGAACTCAAAAACCAATCCCAAGCCCATAAAAGCTGAAAGCACAAGACTATTAGCCTAAGTTTAGAGCGTTGTACAACCCACTAAGCATGGTTATACAACCATGTACTTGGTTGTATAATCATGCCTTAAACACTAGCCCTTGAAAGATTCTAGAATCATGTCTGCTTAAACCCTAAGGTTTTATGACCATGTAAGAGGGTTGTACAACCAACTTATTGGTTATACAGATCTTTAAGAAACCACCCTAAATCTAGAATTTACATGGTCTTTTTTGTGATTGGATGCGAACATAATGCGACTAGAAGCATTCCAACTTTGTTGAACCTTTCCTCATCTATAAATCCTATACCATTTGAAGAGAAAAAAAAAGGCTTGGATAATCATAGGGGAACTCTACCAAATTTTCTCCATAAATAACCCTTCACACAGAAAACACAAACCTTAACTTACCAACACTTAATCCCAAGGTAGAACAAAGTTCTTTATCTTGCATTCATAAGCATTTCATTGCATTTTAAAGGATAAGATTAACATAGTGAGCCTCTATGGTTAAGATTACACACTAGGAGCACTTAAGAATCATTTCTTTCTTCTTCTTCCCCTTTCTCTTTTCTTCTTTTTTTTCAAAAATCCAATCTTAGAGGGTCATATAGACTTCATGTAATCTGTACAACCTTTCTTGTGGGTTGTATAAACCTCAAAGTGGTTTGTACAACCTACTTTCAACTGAGGACAAAATGAAACTTCATTTTCTTTCTCACTTAGATTTCTCTATTTTTGAACTATTTTCTTTATTTCTTGGGATTTCCATTGGTAGAATATGTTATGAATGCTAGGGGAAGAATGTTTGGATAACATGAAACCCAAAGACATTGGACTTACTTTTTTACTTTGAATAATGTGTTTTGAATGATAACAAAACTATGGTTTTGAAGGATAATAAAACTATAATGAAACTAAGAGAAGTTCTAATATTTTGTACTTTAGTGCTTTTGGATGATTTGAACAAACTCGATGAATATTAAAAGGGGAGACTTTTCTTAATGTTAGAGGGAGAATGTTTGGAGAACATATGAATGCAAGACTCAATAAACATTAAAGGGCCATAACAAGTTCAATTAGCATTGTACAAATTTAATGGGCATTGAACATCTCCCAAGGGGCATTGGACCATTTAATGGACATTAAAGGTTGAGCAATGAACGTTGATTGGTTACTGTATTTTTGCCAAAGTCTTCTAAACCTCACAATGAGCATTGTCCATTTACAACGAGCATTGGAAAAGTGCTCCAGGTTGAGTTGTGTTGGACTTCGCCATAGGCATTGATTTGAGTTAGCAACAAACATTGCATAATGGCAACAAACGTAGGAAAAGTGTTCAAGCCAAAGCTAAAACTTTTAGAACTTAAAATAAAAGTTGTCTCTTCTCAACAAGCATTGAAGGAGTTTCCAACGGGCATTACAAATTGCTTAACAGACATGAAAAGCAATTGTATAAAATTTGAAAAATATAGCATAAAGTTCAAGCTTTCTAGAAATGAAAAAGGGCATTATTCTTTCTCCAAAGAGAATTGTAGTCAAAGCCAATGGGTGTTGAAAGACATTTAATAGGCGTTGGAAGTTACCATTACAAGTTTAATGGGTAATGTTGAAGAACAACGGGTGTTGTCATCTTTAATTGCTAGTCACAACATTAACAATTCCAACTGTTAGTTTTGGAGTTTTTCTATATAAGGAGCATTTTTAGAGTTTAGAGAGGTTAGAAAAAAGGCTAAAAATCATTATGAACATCTTTATAACTCCTTGTAACTGTTTGTGCAAACCTTTTAGGTGTTGTTTGTATTTTGGGTAGAGTAAGGTTTGTTTTTGTTACTTTTTTTTAGAATAGGTTTTTCTTGAGTACTAATTATGTATTAACTGCCTATTTGAGAGGTATAAACATAAATTGAATCTTTTCTTACCAGTGGTTGTAAAGGTTAGTATTGTGCCTTGAAAAATACGAAGAGATAAGTTATTCATGAGCTTGTAAAAGGAAAGGTTATTCCTAAACCTGTAAAGGAAAGGCTCTTCCTTAGCTTAGAAAATGGAAGGTGTGTTCCTGAGCCTGAAAAAAAATAGAAAGGCCTAAATGAAAGCTTTGGGAGTGAAGTAGGTAAGTTGTCGAACCAGTATAAATCCTTATACTGATTTATGTATTTAAAGTTTTTGCTTTAGCTGTCTATGGTTTGTTTTTTGGTTTTTGTTTATAACTGAATTCACCCCCTCTTGGGTTGTCTCCTCGCCACTCAGTCCAACATTTGGCATCAGAACCTAACCTCTTTTGAAGCTTAAATGCACAACTGACATGATCATGATAGCCTAAAATGAGCATGGACTAGAAGGACAATCAGTGGTGAGACCTACCTTCTTTAATGGAACAGACTACCAGTATTAGAAAAGCATAATGTATTACTTTCTCAAGTCTAAATCTATTGAGTTATGGAGAACTATGGAGAAAGGTTATACATTCTAATGAAAACACTTATCAATGGGACTCGAATAGAAAAGAACATTAATGAGATGTTTGAGAAAGGAAAAAGACAAGTTACTAACAATGACAAGGTCATCCACATGCTCTTTTGTGCCTTAAGCAGAAGTGAGTACAATAAGGTAAGCATGAAGTCAACTGCCTAAGAAATTTAGGAGGCCTTACAGATTACACATGAGGGAATAAATCAGGTCAAAGAAAACAAGATGATGACCCTTACTTGTCAATATGAAACCTTCCTTATGAATCTTGATGAAAAAATCTAAAGATCGATTCATTGAGATTGTTAGAGAAATGAAGGCTCTTGGGAAGACATTCACTAATGAGGAACTTGTAAAGAAATTTTTGAGGTTTTTACCTAAGGGGTGGCTTGGTAAGGTCACATCTTTCAAGGATTCAAAGGACTTAAAGACCATGGCACTTGAAAGGCTGCTAGGAAATCTCATTGACTATGAGATGCACCTGAATAAAAAAGCTCCACCCACATCTGAGGATATAAATAATAAGAAGATTGGAATAGCTCTCAAAGTTATCTCCAAATATCTTAGGTCAGATAATGATGAAAAGCCGGATGAAGAGTAGATAGCCCTTTTGACAAATAAATTCAAAAGAATGTTGAAGAATAAGGGAAAAAACAAGCTTAAACATATTGAATGTTATGGATGTAGAAGCCTTGGCCATATGAAATTAGATTGCCCAAAAGCTAAAGTTGAGAAGAAGGGAAAAAGAAAAAGAAAAAGAAAGTCTATAAAGCCACTTAGGATGATTTTAGTGCATCAAAATCAAGTAAGGATGAAGAAGAGCTAAGGACATGGAGAAGTGGCCTTGGAGGAAAGCATTTCAAAACAAGTATGTCTTAACTCCTTTGATAGTGATTTAGACGAGGATGATCAAGAGTTAGATAATATATTTACTATTGAAAATTTAATTGAGGCCCTAAAATCCATCAATAATGATTTTGATAAAAGTTTTGAAAAAAAAAATCTTGAAAATTGAATTGGTACAACTAAAGAAAAGTTTTGAGCTTTTACAAAAAGAAAATAAAGCTTTAAACCAAGAAAAGAAATTTTATGAAATGTTGTCTTTTCAAAATGAGAGTCTCAATAAAGAGATCTCAACTTCTAAGCCAAAATTTGTAAGAGCTACTACTAAAGCTAGAGTTTCCTCACCTTCATCTAAATCACATTTACATAATCATAATTGCACTCACTCTCACTCTCAAAGGCCAAAGGTAAATCATGTCTTGATTTATGGAACTAAGCATATCAAGAATGTAAGGGTTCATTCACATTTTAGGCACTAATCTTTTAGGATGCCACCTCATTCATGCTCCTCAATTGGATTTGTGTTTGAATATATTAGATGATTTATTATAAGGAAGCATAAAGATAGGGAAAGTTTTCCTTTACTGTTTTTTTTAATGTATTTTTGGTATCATCATGTTTGCCTTATTTTCTTTAAGTTACTTAGTCTAGATTTCAGGAAGAGAACGTTTATATGTTTGTAAAAGGGAGAACATTTTTTTGGGGGGAGAATTTTTATATGTCTTTTTGTCATGATGATAAGAAGGGGGAGAAGTTTTGGATGCTTTGATTTCATGATTTGATTATTTTGTTTGGTATCACTTATATGCATAACCTAACACTTGGTATCTTCTATGTGTTAAATATCCAACATTTAGTATCTTATATAGCATATTAAGTAGCATAATGGGAATCACCTTATGTGGATATTCTAATAATTGTTATCAAACCTAGTGTTGAATTGGTATCAAACCTTATATGGATATTTTGATTGGTTTGTATTTTGGTTGGTATCTCTTTTATAGTTTTGTGTTGTAACATTTGGTATCCCTTGTGTGTTTGAATTTTATATTTTTGGTATCAAAGCATCTTGATTTTGTCATCATTCAAAAAGAGGGAGATTGTTGTGATTGGTAGGGAAAAAATGTTTGGAGAACATATAACCCTAAGGCATTGGACTTGCTTTTCTACTTTGAATGATGTGTTTTGATTGATAACAAAACCATAGTTTTGAAGGATAACAAAACTATAATAAAACCAAAATATGTTCTAATGTTTTATAGTTTAGTGTTTTTAGATGATTTGAATAGATTAAACGAACGTTAACTGGGGAGATTGTTCTAAATGTTAGGGGATGAATGTTTGGAGAAAATGTGAACCTAAGACCCAACAAATGTTAAAGGGCCAGAACAAGTTCAATGGGCATTGTGCAAATTTAACGGGCGTTGAACATCCTCCAATAGGTGTTAGACCATTCAACAGACATTGAAGGCTAAGCAATGGATGTTGATTGGATGCTAATATTTTACCAAAGTCTTTTAGACCTCTCAATGGGCATTATCCATTTGCAACGAGCATTGAAGAAGTGCTCTAGGTTAAGCTATGCTCGGGCATTGGTCTGAGCTAGCAACAAACGTTGTATATTCGTAATAGGAATGCGAAAAGTGTCCAAGCCAGAGATAAAGCTTTTGGACCCCAAAATGGGCATTGGTCCTTCTCAACAGGCATTGAAAGAGCTTACAACGGGCATTGTGAATTACTCAATCGGCATTGAAAATAATTATGCAAAGTTTGAAAAATAGAGCACGAAGTTTAAGCTTTCTGAAAATGAACAAACGATATTATTCTTTCTCTAACAGGCATTATAGTCAAAGCCAACAAGTCTTGAAAGACATTTAACAGGCATTAAAAGTTATCATTACAAGTTCAATGGGTATGGTTGAAGAACAACGGGTATTGTCATCTCTAATGACTATTTTTGTAGAAAAGCTATCAAATACAACATTAACTGTTCTAACAGATAGTGTTGGAGCTTGGTTATATAAGGAGTATTTTTAGAGTTTAGAGAGGATAGAAAAAAGGCTAGAAATCATTATGAGCATCTTTGCAACTCCTTGTAACTGTTTGTGCAAACCTTTTGGGTGTTGCTTGTATTTTAGGTAGAATAAGGTTTATTTTTGTTAATATTTTTAAGAGAAGTTTTTTCTTGAGCACTAATTGTGTATTAATTGCTTATTTGAAAGGCATAGACACTACTTGGATCTTTCCTTATAAATGGTTGTAAAAGTTGGTATTATGCCTTGAAAAATACTAAGGGGTAGATTTTTCCTGAGCTTGTAAAAGGAAAGGTTATTCCTGAGCCTGTAAAAAGGAAGGTTCTTCCTTAGCCTAAAAAAGGAAAGGTTTGTTCTTGAGCCTAAAAAAGAATAAAGGGCCTAAGTGAAAGCTTGGAGAGTGGAGCAAGCAAGTTATCGAACCACTATAAATCTTTGTATTGATTTATGTGTTTGAAGTTTTCGATTTAGTTATTTGTGGTAGTGTTTTTTTTATTTTTGTTTGTAACCCAATTCATCTCCCTTGGGTTGCCTCCTTGTCACTCAGTCCAATGGAATATGGGTAGGTCTTATGACCTAGGACCCTTATTCAATCATACAGTAGGATGATGACCAAGTTGGAAGGTTTTCTTATGGATTCTCATATATCAAGACTTTATGTTCATTCATCTTGTCCTAGGACCTTAAGAGCCATGTCATGGTTGGTAGCATTTTGGTTACAGTTTTTACAATATTGTTAAATGTGTGTTTTGTGTTTTGGCCTTATGATTCACCCTTGGTTGATTAGTTTCCTAACCTTATTTGTGGTTAATGATGCTTATGGATGATAAGTTATTTTAGAGGAATGAGGGAGAGAGTTCAATGACTTTAGGATCCCTCTTTTCATGATTTTTCCTTAAGACATCAATATCCTCTAAAATGTCATTGCATTTCATGCTTATTGGAATATGCTGGTCAAACATATGTTAAAACTCTTTTTTGATCTTGACAATCTAGATTGATATGTTCTAACATTAATTTTAAGTGTTGATTTTACAGATTTTTAGAAAGATTTGCATTGAAAGTTGAATGGAAACCTTAGTCTCAAAGATTGACATTTTCACTCTAATTTACCATCACAAATTAAAAGCTCGTGACTACTATCCTCCAAAAGAGTTCAATGATTCTCATTCAAATGAATTTATGATGCATGTCACATCACTAGTCGCAACCGCGAATTTTGCATTCGCTTAGAGGGAACCAAATCCTACCCAGTGTCCTAAAGAATTATTGAAAGATCAAATTTCATTGTAGCAAAAGAAGTATAGCGACCGCGAATTTTTATGAAGCAATTTCTCAATTCAAGTAGATCATTTTGTAGTGAGCATCACGCCCAAAGAAGAAAATAATAACCGCGATTCTCACTGTTGCTCAAGAAATACAATAACTATTTTTCTTGAAGAACCAATGGTATGATGTCATATGGATTAGCCATTAGATACAAATGAACTTATGTGACACTTACGACTGTGAATGAAGGTATCGACCGTGAATTGCATCTGACAAGCAACAAATGTAGGATCTGCCTAACTTATTTTGGAGATTTAGAAATAGTTTTGTTTGTGACATCTCTTTAATGGTGGTATCCTATAAATATACCACCAAATAGACTTGAACTCAAGAGGATAACCATTGATTGTGTTAAAACTCTTGCAAAGTAAATTATCATAACTTGATTTCTTTGTACATAGTTTGGTGTGAGCTTTAAATACCTTGGGTTTAGGTTTAAGAGTAAGCCCTTATATAGAAAACTCTTGTTTAGGTTTGAGAGTGAGCTTTAAAAAACCGTTGTATAGGTTTGAGTGTGAGCCTTAGGAAAACACTTATAAGGTTTGGTGTGAGCCTAACACTAGGTTGAGTGTGAGTCTTGGGAAAACACTTGTAAGATTTAGTGTAAGCCTGAATACTAAGTTGAGTGTGAGCTTGTAAAACACTAGTGATTTAGTGAGATACCCAATTACTAAATTGAGGAGTAAATGTAGAGTTGGTTAATACTTAAACTAAGGGAAATCATGAAATGGAGATTTAGTGAAATACCCAATTAGCTATGATTATGCTCTTTAGAAGCATAAAATGGAGATCTATCTAGATAGTGATCTCATCACCCTATGGGATTATATACTTGAAGAGTGAAAACCTGAAACAAAGATAGTTGAAGGAGTAGAGGTGGCAATTGTAAAAGAAGAATGGAGTAAACACATAGGAAGGAGAATAGGGAGAATAAAAGGGTAATGGCTATTCTCATAAGGGTAGAGTTGGTTAATACTTAAACTAAGGGAAATCATGAAATGGAGATATAGTGAAATACCCAATTAGCAATGATTATGCTCAATGGAGATCTATCTTGATAGTGATCTCATCACCCTATGGGATTATATACTTGAAGAGTGAAAACCTCAAATAAAGATGGTTGAAGGAGTAGAGGTGGCAATTGTAAAAGAAGAATGGAGTAAACACATAAGAAGGAGAATAGGGAGAATAAGAGGGTAATGGCTATTCTCATAAGCTCTACGCCAAAAGAAGAAATTGGGAGAGTCCAATATTGTCAAACCGTACATGTCATATAGAAAGCATTGGAAAACTATCATAAGGGCACAACTCTTGTGAAATCAAATAGGTTGGAGTTGTGTGTGACATAGTAGGAGCTATTCATGATGAAAGACAATGAAAGCATTACTAATATGACAAATAGACTTCTCTCTATTGTCACAAACATGGGAAGTTTAAAAGAATTCTTACCAACTATGAGGTAAATACTAAAATTCTTAAATCTCTTTCATTGGATAAATTTGGTGCAAAAGTATGTAGCATTCAAAAGTCTAATCCAGAGATTGAGAATGTGTCAATCGATGTTCTATTTGACAAACTTCTCACTCATGAAATGGATCTTAAGAAGAATGATGAGATAAAGATGCCAATAGGACAAATAGATAAAGAGGAGAGGAAAGTTTTCACCTTTAAAGCTCAAGAAAATGTTTCAAGCTCAAGTGATTCAAATTAAATGACAAAGAAGAAGAAGAGTTTGCCAAGATATCAAGAAAGACCAAGGAGATGAAAAAGAGAAAAGAAAGAAGAATCTAAAGAAAGACATCTTCATATTATAATAAGAAAAAGAAAAAGAGTTTAAAATTTACTTGCAATGATGATTCAAGTGATGAAGAAGAAGATGATGAAGTTGCAAACTTTTGCTTTATGGCTTAAGAGGACTTCTCCAATGAGGTAAGTACTTCTCCACACTCTTGTGATGAGTATGATGCATTTGATTATGTAGATGATGAACTTTTTGAAGCTTTAACCTTGAGAAGTGGAAAGTATAAGTGTCAAAAGAAAAATTATTAGAAAAATTATTCAAAACTTAAGGATGAATTTAAATGCTTAAATGATCTTGTGACTTAAGGAGTTTTAATGAAGAACTCAAAAAATCCTTGAAAAATCTTTCTAAATCTCCATCCTCTCGTAATTCTCTAAAAAAAAGAAAATGACATTTTAAAATGAAAAGTCATTGAGCTTAGGAATTCCATCTCTAAATTTCACAAAAGGAAAAAAGCTTGGGATACATTTATTATATCTCAAAGACCACCCTTAGTGAGACATGTTTTAGGCTTCAATGGAGACTCTTCATATACATCCTCTCTTACGACATTCATTAAAGCATCAACACCTCAAACTTTTAGTATTGAGGTCATTAGGAAGAAAAGTGCTCCTAACACTACGTCACTTATGCCTAAGGGCAAAGGAAAGGCTCCTCAAGGATCAAAAGGAGAGCCTAAAAGAGGCAACCATGCATACATGTACACAAAGAGGCATGCTCAAACACACACACACACATACACACACATACAAAAACCTTTCTTCACACCTCCTCACCCATGCACTTGCATACATTCACAAAACCAAAGTATGAGAAGGTCTCCTACTTATAACAAGGTTGTTCATAGGAGAAAGACTCATAAGTCTAAAGACTCATAAGTCTAAATTTTAATGACATTATTGCATAAGACTCATAAGTCTAAATTTTAATGCCATTATTGCATGAGATATGGACACATTAATGTCTTTTGCCACATTAGGAAGGAACATCTCAAATTAGAGGACCCTTCCAAGACTAACCAATAAGGACCTAAGTATGCTTAGGTACCAAAGCAAAGTGTTTAATATTGTAGGATGGGGAATCCTTCACCAAATTGTCAACATGGAAATTTTAAAGGTGAATGGAGATTGCTAATGAAGAAGGGATAAAATTTCAAATGGTTATTTGGTATCAAGAAATTGATACTAAACTTATAATGTATTCCTTACCTCCTATGTTTTTAACTAGATATATTAGTGCATATGTTTAGGAGAGTTTTATGTATTTTTTTGCTTGATCTATCTACGTGTTGACTTGTTTGATTTAATTTGATGTGATTGATTGTGTGATGAGTTGAATTTGAGATTTTCTACATTTCAAATGTATAAATCAATCATCAAATATCATATACTTTATATTAGGGCCATATATGAAATTCTTAAATTCCTAGCCCTAGTTTGTGTGATCAAATATCTTTGAATGTTTGAATTATTTCACATTTATGTTTATTTATGAAATTTCCATGCACTTTATGTTTCATCTATTTATCTTCTTATGTAACAAAATATGGTGAATTGTGCAAATTGCTTGTGTTTGCTACTATTATTTAAAGTTTGTGCAATTGATAAGTTTATGGACATTCTCTCTCATATTCCCCATTCTCTCTCTTATTCCCTTCTATTTCCTCTCTTTTTGATAGAGAGAGATAATTAACTGAATATACAAAGGGGGAAGATATAAAAAGGGGAGAGAAAATTGAACTAATATTTGCAATAAGCTGAGATAATGATCTTAAGGCAGAGTATAGATTAAGGGGGAGCAATTTCATACTTATAATTTGAATCACTTCATGCATAATTAATTTTTTGTCCTTTGTATATTCAATCTAGATTGTCAAAATCTATACAAAGGGGGAACATACAAAAATGGGAGAGAAAATTGAACTATATTTGCAATAAGCTAGGACAATGATCTTATTAGAATAACTAAGGGGAGTATGGATTAAAGGGGAGCAATTTCATACTTATAATTTGAAACACTTCATGCATAATTGATTTTTTTTATCATTTGCATATTCAATTTAGATTTTCAAATAAAAAAAATAGAGATTATTGGACTAGGTTGGTTAAACCTAAGCCAAAAATCTCTTTTGATTTTGACAATCTATATTGATATGTTCTAACATCAATTTCAAATGTTGATTTTACAGATTTTTAGATAGGTTTGTATTGAAAGTTGAATGGAAGCCTTATCTCAAATATTGACATTTGCATTCTAATTCGTGGTCATGAATTAAAAGCTCACAACCGCGATCCTCTAAAAAAGTTGAATGATTCTCATACAGATGAATTTACGGTGCATGTTGCGTCCATAGTCACGATTGTGAATTTTGCATTCGCTTGAAGGGAACTAAATCTCCAACTAGATCCTATCAAGTGTCCTAAAGAGCCATTGAAAGATCAAATTTTGCGGTAGCGAAAGAAGTGTAGTGATCGTGAAATTTGATGAAGCAATTTCTCCATTCAAGTAGATGATTTCATAGTGAGCATCACCTTCAAAGAAGAAAATAGCAACTACGACTTTCACTATTGCTCAATAAATGCAACGACTATTTTTCTTGAAGAACCAATGGTGTGATGCCACATGGACTAGTCGTTAGATACAAACGAACTTATCACTACCACGAATAAATGTCTCGACCGCAAATTACATTTAACAAGCAATAAATGTATGATCTACCTAGCTTACTTTGGAGATTTGGAAATAGTTTTGTTTGTAATGTCTCTTTGATGGTTGTAGCCTATAAATACGCTACCAAATGGACTTGAATGCAAAGGAATAATTGTGCCAAAACTCTTACAAAGTTAATTATCATAACTTTATTTCTTGGTACATAGTTTGGTGTGAGCTTTAAACACCTTGGGCTTGGTTTAAGAGTGAGCCCTTATATAGAAAACTCTTGTTTGGGTTTGAAAGTGAGTTTTAAAAAACTCTTGTATAGATTTGAGTGTGAGCCTTGGGAAAACACTTGTAAGATTTGGTATGAGCCTAAACACTAAGTTGAGTGTAAGCCTTGAGAAAACACTTGTAAGGTTTGGTGTGAGCCTAAACACTAAGTTGAGTGTGAGCTTGTAAAGCATTAGTGATTTAATGAAATACCTAATTTGTAAATTTAGGAGTGGATATAGGGTTGGTTAATACCTGAACCACTATAAAACACTTGTGTTCATCTTGTACTCGTTCTCTAATGTTTTATTTATGTGAGCTTCCTTTAAAAGTTCAAATTTGTCATTAATTCAACCCCCCTTCTTGGTGCATAAAGGCCAACAATGTTTATGATTTCCTTTGTTTCATAACTTATATATTTTACATGTTTAATGTTTTAATGTTATTTGGTTCATGTGATGTAGGGATGTTCTTGTTATGGACTTAGAAATAAGTTTAAGTCCCTTGACTTGGAGATATGGTGAGATGCATATATGAACCTTATTTATTTGCCTTGATATTTTATATGTGCTTTCATGACTACTAACTTATGTGCTTCTTATGGATATAGGTGTTTATCTTGCTTTGGCCATGAGTGGTGGTCTTAATCACCATTATAAAATTTGATCATATGTGAATGATGACATTCATGTTCCACTTTATGCTATGTTGCATGACCCTTATTCCCTTTTGATATGCATGATGTGGATGGCATGCATGTTTCACCCTATGTCATGATGTATAACCCTTCTGTCCTTTGAGATTGTTGATGACTTGATATGATTGATTAGATTGTGCAAGAACATGTTTAGGGATGTTAACTAGACTAAATAACAATATGGTTAAAATGGTAAAAGTGAACTAAAAATGCCTGGAGCTCAAATCCCAATATCCAAGTCGTTTGGGGTTGTCTAACCTCTTCTCCAAATCATGCCTAGAGGTTTAGATTTCGTACTCGAATTTTTATCTTGACTAAAGTCGAGTGGTGACTCCACATCTTATAGGGATGATATCAATATGTTGTCCCCTCCTCCCCCCTATTGACCATCATTTAGATAAAAAGAGGCTTTGAACTATTATCCCTTGGCGCCCTAGAAGGGGGGAGGGGGTTAAATAGGGCAATGATAAGTAATTAAAAACAAAAACTAAGTACAAAAATGCATGAAGAATTAAGACATAAGATTTGTAGAGGTTTGACACAACTTATATATGTCCTTTCCTCTAGTAGCCCTACTTGAACCTTCACTATCTAGATAACTTAAGGTGTAATCAACAACCTTTATAATAGTAGTTTCTAGGTACTACCAAGTCGTTATAAGTAGACTTATAGGTGCTACTAAAATCTTATCCTAACATTGTTTTCAGATACTACCTTAAACCTTTCACAAAGTATGGTTTTAAGATCTCTTAACCAAGATTTCCTCAAATAAAATACAACTTTAAAGATAAGTATAACTCTCTCACTCAAGCAATAAAACACTTTAAAGTATAATCACAAAAGTACGCTTGATTTTGTTGAGAGTATTGAGAGAATATCTAGAAAGCTTGTTCTTCAAACTCTATTTCGAAGATAACTCTTACAAGTTTTAAATAATGAACTTCTCTTTATTGCTAGATCACTTTTAGTTCACCCTTTTGATTTGAAAATAGCTTTCTCAGTAGAATACTCACTTAATGGAATAGTTCTTTATTTGTTTCTATTGAGAGCATGCCCTTTTATAGTTTGAAATAAAAAACTAACTGTTAAAAAAAAGTTGTCACTTTATATTACACTTGTAGACAATCAAGGCCTATTGAGAATTTTCCACATTAACCATAATTGATTTCATGAAAACGGGTGGTTGTCAAGCAAAAATCATCTTCAATGGTTATTGATACTAATGAAACTCCCATTGGGACTAGCTGTTAGTGAAAAGTTTGTCATAATGCTCATCTTTTGACTTTCTCATTTGTTTATTCAACTATCTTCAATGGTTGGTAGATATTCTCAATGCATGTTTAAATAATATCAATCCCACAACACCTATTGTAGATTTCTAGAAAGGTGTGAACTTGATGATTTATTTTCTAAGATCTTTAACAGTACTTTAAAGATTATTGGTAAGTTCTAATATCCATTGGACATCCTCAATGCCTATTAAGTTATTGAGTATGCCTCATTAAAGGGTCTAAAAACTTTACATCAATCTAGAGAGATTTTCCAACACCCGTTGGTAAGATCCAATGCCCGTTTTGAGATCTTGAGAGTTTTGCTCAATTCAAGTTACTTGGTCCAACACCTATTGCAAAAATGCAGCGCCTGTTGTGAGATTATGAACAAACACCTATTATGAAATTACACTGCCCATTGAGAAGTTCAATTTGTATAACTCATGTGATTGAGTTATCCAATACATGTTTTAATAAAGGATAATGCTTGTTGTGAGATCCAAAAGACTTTGTTCATGTTAGGGTGATACTCCAGCACCTGTTGCTAAAGTCATAATGCCTGTCAGAAAATGACAACACCTGTTAGATTTCAAACTTAATTTGTTTGATTTTTACTCTTTTAATACTTAGAGTTTTCAATCACAACTCTTTGTCCCATCATCATAGTTCAATGAATTGATGTACATATAAGAATTAACATAAATAACTTGGACAAAGGTTAGCTTTTAGATACGTTTGTCATCATCAAAACAAGACTTGGAGCCTAAAGGTTAAATATGAATTTGCATAAGGCCTAAAGGATCCCCTATTGATCTAATCATGTGCCACTTTTTTGGTTTCCTACTAATGTAAAACTCCTATCCTATCTATCACCTATAAGTCAATAAAAGGATAGAGTCAGAAGTAGGATTCCACTTGTTCAAGTAAAAACTTTGAGGCATTCATAGTTCATAATAATGAAAATCCCCATTAAAAGAGGTATAACCATTGTTAAAAGAAATCAAAAGGTAGTTAAAGAAACTTATCTGAACATTCTAAAAGAGGTGAACCATGCCATCTCCATGGAACCATTGGACATCTCCTCAAACAATGTCCCTAAAATATTCGAGCTTACAAATGATTTGAAGCCTCTACCTATCAATGAAAGGCACACCCTTAAAATGAGATATAACTAATCGAGATAGTAGAAAAGACACTTATTGTCGAAGAAGTTTATAAACTGCTCTATGTGGGTTTCATCTAGGAAGTACAATAACCAAATTAGGTGGCAAATGTAGTATCAGTAAAAAAGTTGAATGAAAAGTGTAGGATGTGCATAGACTCTACTGACTTTTACAAAGCCTACCTAAAAAGTAGTTATCCTTTGCATAATAAAGATCAACTAATGGACTCTACTACTAAGAACAAGTTGTATAACTTCATTGATACCTCAACTACCATCAAATCAGGTTGTTTGTGCTAGATGAAGAAAAAACAAACTTTGTTACTCATGAAGGCACTTGTTGTTAAAAAGTAATGTCATTCGGCCTTAAAAATGCTAAAACAACACACCAAAGGTTGGTCAACCATATGTTAAAGGATTAGATTGGCAAGAAATCAAAGTATATGTGAATAATATGATAGTGAAAATCCACTAAGCTAATGACCATCCTAGAGACCTCAAAAAAGCCCGAGTAATCTTCAACCAGTACAACATGAAGCTCAACCCAGAAAAGTGTGCATTTTGGGTTTGAGTAAGGAAGTTTTTAAGGTTTATGATCTCACAAAGAGGCATCAAGGCCAACCCAAAGAAGATCCAAGCTATTTTTCACATACAACCTTCCAAAACCATCAATGAAGCTCAGAAGCTCAATGGTAAGATCATTGCCTTGAGGAGATTCATTTCATCCTTAGCTTGACGTTGTCTACTATTCTTTAAAACATCAAGGGACCTTAAAAAAATTTTATGGACTGAAAAATGTCAAAAGGCTTTTGAAAAGTTGAAAACATTTCCTAGCTTACCTCCTTTACTTAGCTGCCCCTAGTAAGATGAGCCACTTTTCATGTACTTAATTGCCATCAAAGAAATAATAGGCTTAGTATTGATCAAAGATGAAGGTGGGAAGCAAATGCCCATATATTATGTCAATAAGGTACTAAAGAGGGTCGAGCTCAATTATCCAATGTTAGAAAATTTGGCATACATACTAGTCTCTTAGTGATAAATCTAAGACAATACTTTCAAACCCATACCATCACAGTTTGTCCATGCCAACCATTATATAATATACTTTAGAAAGCCAATGCCTTAGGATGAATAACTAAATGAGTAGTCAAGCTCAAAGAGTTTGACATCAGATATAAGCTAAGGCAAATAATGAAAACTCAAGTCTTGGTAGACTTCATAGCAAAATTGACATAAGCGAACCAAGACAGCAGTATGCCCCTAATAAAGAAGAATGAAAACTATATATTGATGAAGCCACCAACTCAGAAGGTGTAGGAATTGAGATCAAAATGAAAGGCTCAAGCAAGATCATTATAAAGTGTGATTTAAGGCTGAAGTTTTGAGCTACAAATAGTGTTATAGAATACAAGACCCTAATTATTAGGTTGTAGCTAGCATAAGTGGTTTGAGCTTACCAAATTTCAATCTATAATGACTAACGCCTAATGGTCTTGTAGTTGTTTGATAATTACGCCATTAAAGATCCTATTATGGTAAAGTATGTTGAGCATGGTAAATACCTTTTAGCCAATATTGAAATGAAAGGTTGGAGCTAAAAATTGAAACAAATTCCCTAAGCTAATAATGAGGAAGTAGATTTGTTAGCCAAGTAGCTACATCCCCCAACTACTTTACTTGAGGGAGTCGTGTCAGAAAAGAGGGACCAGCCCAACATCCACCAAAAATCAAATGTAGTTGTCATATATAGATGAAGAAAATAACTAGATGAGTCCTTTCATTAAGTACTTGAAGTATGGGCAGCTTTCTACAAATACAAAGAAAGCCCAAGCAATCATTTATAAAAGTGTTAACTATTTAGAATAGGACAATGTCCTAATGGTCTTACATTCAACCTTGGCTTAAATGCCTTTCTATAGGGGATGAAAACTATATGCGTAGAGAAATACATGAAGGTATATGCAGAGTCCATGAGGCAGGCACCACCTTAGCTCGAAAAGTAGTATTGTCTAGCTACTTTTGGCCCTTCATGTTTAAAGATGCCAAAGAGCTTATGTAGAATGTAATGTTTGCCAAAGGCACAGTACAATCTCTCACCAGCCTACTGCCAATTAGCAGCCCATTAGCTTAGGTTGGCATTTCTCTTAATGGGAAATTGATATCCCTAGCTCTTTTCCACAAGTAGTATGTAAGAAGAAGTTTATAATGGTAGCCATAAATCACTTCTTTAAGTGGCCCGTGGTTGAAGCTCTTGCCACCATTACCTCAACTAAGATACTCAACTTCTTCAAAATGCACATGACCTACCGGTTTGGTATTCCAAAGATGCTCATCATTGACAATGGAAAGTAGTTCGACAATAAACAATTTGGATCTTATTGCATTAACTTAGCCATTGATCTTAGATTTACCTTAATGGCTCACTCTCAGATAAAATGGTATGACTGCTAACCAATCCTATAAGGGCTCAAGAAAAGGTTGGAAGATGCCAACGGAGCATGGAAAAATTAATTCAATTGTTATTTTATGGGCTTTTCACACAGTCCCAAGAACTATTATGGGCTAGACATTGTTTTTCCTAATGTATGGAACAAAAGTAGTCATCTCTGTCGAAATTGGCCTTCCTTCCTATTGAGTGTTCCACCATGACCTAAGCAAAACAAAACTGAGATTTGACTCAACTTAGATCTCTTGACTAAAAAGAGAGAAATGTTGTCATACGAGCTAGTGCCTATTAGCAAAAAGTAGCCTAGTCCCACAATAGAAAAGTAAAACACCAAGCCCTCAAGATGGAGGACTTAGTTCTCAAAAGAGCTAATCTAGCTTAGGGCGAAACAAGCATTGACAAGTTCATTGCTAATTGGGAACATCAAGATTGGACCCTAAAAGTCAATTTTCAAGAAAATTGTTTAAATTCATTCAAGTGTTCATACATCAATCATTAATTAAAAATTTATTATATAATAAAAGTGAATTGTTATTTATTTAATTATTTATTTCAATTTACTATTGTATCATATGTTTAATTAACATTTTTATATTAAATGAATATACACTTAGATATGTGTAATATATGTAATAATTTCCTACTTTGCAAACTATATTTAATGAGCTCATATAAGCTTTCAATCAATATTTTAAAATTGGGTAAGAGATTGAATCAGTTAGCTGATCAATTTTTAACTTGATTGGTTTAATTGATTTGATTGGTCTAATTCAATAGGATAGTTTTATAATATTTTGTGAAAAAATATATTAAATAATAATTAAAAAGTATTTAGAAAATTTAGAAAAAATATAATATTATAAATAATAAAAACTATTTTTAGTATTTAAATTTTGAGTAAAATAGTATAAATTTTTAAAATTTTAAATTTTCACAAAATGACGTAATATTAGTTGAATCAATTTGATCTAATTTTCAATTTTGATTGATTTTTCGATTTTGACCAATTTTTTCAGTTTTAACTAGTTTTTAAGTGATCCATTTTCAATGCCAAAGTGAACCGAATTAGTAATCAATTTTTTATTTTATCGATTTGAGTGATCAATTTAGTCTAAATTGATTCTGAAAATATTGCTTTATAATAAAAGCATAAGAACTCTCAATGACATGAAGCAAAGGAAACTAAGCAATAAAAATAATTAAAATGGACATATATATATTTTAATGGTTAGTACAAGTGGTTAAAAAAATTGATCTCTCTTTAAGTGTTTGGGTTTGATTCTTGGAGCAATGCCTCAAATAAAAGGTGAACAATAAAACGCTAAGTTCTTACTCTTACCATATAATAATAATAATAATAAAAAGTTTACCTACATAACTAAGAATGTATTAAGATTATTATTACCAATAGCTAATTTTGTAGTAAAAATTAGAAGAATTTTTAATTGATTATAGATTTCTAATAACAAATTTTACAAATAAAAAATTAATTTTAAAAGAATTTAATATTTAAAAATTTTATTAATATTTATTGAATTAAGTAAATAATATAATTGAACTATTTTTATAAATTATTAAAAATATTTTCAAAACTTGAGCAATGTTAAATTTTTATAATAGTAATGCCAAACATGTACTAAGTGGTTGGATTTATTAGATTTTCTAGAAGCTTGACTCAAACTTTATTTATTTTATGAAAAATAATTTATTTATAAAAAATATTTAAAATATTTCTAAAAAATATGTTTTTTAATATATAAAATATATTACATAATTATTATTATTATTTTATTTCATAAGATTATGACAAAATTTAATTTATAAATATTTTATAGTTATATTATTTATTACTTAATATAAGAAAAAAATATATTAAAAATAAAATTTTATGTCCGCTAATCATCAGCTATCACCATCAATTGACTGCGACTAGTGATTAGTATCAATAGTCAAGTTATGATTAATAATAATAAATATATATATATATATATATTTATATAATTTTTTTATTTAAATAAGTTTATTAAAATTCGAAAAATTTTTAGTTCCTACAAAAATTAAGTCATTTTCCTTAAAAGTAACTTAATTTTTATGAACTAAAAAAATATTTTTTATTTATTAATTTTTCTAAATATCTCAAATATCAAAAATAAAAAAAATATTTTTTGCAAAGTTAGCAGTCTTCATCTTTCCTTTTATCGGAAACCAATTCTTAAGTGCACTTTACACCTAACAAAAATTCAAATTTTGTCTTTCTTGCGTAACATTATTATAGAGAAAGTCTCTTTCAATTGAGCACTTGCTTTCTAAGCAAAACATTCTGACAAATTGAATGTTACCAACCTGGCAAATTGAATGTTAAACTGTCTACCTGAAGCTGGAATGTTACTTTCAGTAGAAACTTAGCCTTTGATTGGCAAAAATAACAGGGAGGAAAGAAAATAAGGAAGGAAAATAAATTTTATTTTTCCTCTTTATTTTCCTTTCTCATGATTGGATAAAGAGGAGAGGAAGGAAAATAAAATTTATTTTCCCTTAATTGGATAAGTAATTATGGAAGGAAAGGAAAATAATCTTTACTAAATTTACAATTTTAGCCTTTGGTAAATAAAATAGTTAAATATATAATTGTATTGGATAATGATAAAAAATAATAATTAAAATTTAATTGATTTTATATGACATAAAAATTTATATCCCTCGTGAATATAATATAACACGAATAAAAATCCAAATTCAGCATTTTTTTATATTTGAAAATTTTCAAAATTATTTTTTATATTTGAAAATGTTCAACATGTATTTATAGATTGAGTTATATTTTTTATATACTGCACATTAGTTGTTAAAATGCGAATATTTATCAAAACAAATAATATCTATTTACTAAAATACATTATAGATAATCAAACACCTGAATAAGAAAAAAAATTATATAAATATTAAATACAAAGAAGTCACTAATGTCAAATTTATGATTGTCCAATTTTTAAAAT